>LVVM01004688.1:17884-47814 GCA_001882365.1 Rhizopogon vesiculosus | reverse complement strand
GATCGCCGAAAGAGATCTTAGCGTTCTCGGCGTGCTTACTACTTTCCGGAACAAGAAAGGCAAAGGCAGGAGGGAGCAGCTTTGGATAATCAAAGCAACAGATGAAGGCATCGCAGAGAAACTTTGGCAGGGCCTTGAATCAAACGAAGAGCTCCGGCTGAAGAGACGTGGCTTCGCAAATTTTGGATTCGTTGACAATGCAGAGATTGCTGAGGAAACCGAGGATGAGGATGAGGATGATGACGAGGATTCCGAGGAAGCGACAACCGATGAAGCGGCATTCGGGGAGTCATACATTGCGAGGGCCTACAAGCAGCGCAACGCGAATGCGACGAGGAAACAGACCGCCCCCATTCTCCGAAAGATCTTAGAAGGAACGTGACGAGGTAATACCCGAATCTCGGTATCGTGTCCAATACTCGTATCGTTGACCTAACACACCCCACATGTACAAAGCATCCCGGGCTGTCTAAAAATTACTCATACATGTAGATAGATGCATGGAAGCACTGCAGCACTGTACGGTACGTTGCGTCGCCCCGAGGTAATAATATTCTTCCTTCCTTTCCTACTCAATTGGATAAGCCTATGTCGTACTGCGCTTTCGACATCCCAGCTTGAAGACGTCTCACATTACGGCCCTGTAACAATGTTTTATAGGTATCGTGCAGCAGCTCAAGAGTACACAAAAACTTAGCTAACCGTCTGTATAACTGTCGACATCATTATGTCTGCCGTGGCCAGTCAGTTATGTTGTTCCGTGCCCTGAAAAAAATGAGGATATCCGCTATGCCGGAGCTTGCCCATGTTACACTCTTGCATCCGCATGGAAACGCCGTAATCACGAGTCTACCCTCGAGGGCTGTCGCCATGGAGCCAGGTTGCAGCCTGCACCTGAAAGAAAGGCGAAATCATTGTCGAAGTCGTGCAATTTGACGTGCCCAGGCCCATGCAAGAAGTAGAAATATAGATCAGTAATACCGTACTTGCTCACTGCTACCGCGAAGGTGCGGATAAAAGTATCTAGATGTGAATTGATATATACTCAGTGTAATATGGATGACCTTGTGGAGGAGCGAATTACATGATTCGGAAGGATGAAATATGAATGATATAGACTATAGGAGATTTAGAGGCATGAATATTACTGAAAATAGTGAGACTTCGAAGTAAGGCTTCGCTACTACGCCATATTGGAGTTTGGAAATATTACATAAATGCGGACTGTATGCCCAGCTTCAGTTCATGCTGCAGAATCACGATTACGGACGAAAACATAGAGCTTTCCACCGCTTTCTTCTTGAGCCTCACTGGTTGGGACCTTAGATTGATTTTATATATTTGCCGACATTTTATCCTTGAATTAGTAATAAATATAAAATGACAAAATTGGCTCGAATGTCTAGCTAAATTTGAAGTTTACCTGTAAATTCGTGCGTCATATCATAAGTAAGTAGGAACTTTGAAGCTTGCAACTTGCAACTTGCAAGGCTCGACTTGAAGAACTAAAGCACGAACGGCGACCTGGACACGCGCGTCGCACCAGCTTATTCTCAAACACCACTTAAGTAGCGACTTCTAGTTGACAGCGTTAATCACTTTGAAGCACTCTTTACATTTATTTCCGAGCTAAAACTCAGTGCCATGACACTTCTGCCGTTTCACAAATCAATCCTTGAGGAAATCCACGACCCTGCCACTTCAGACTTACTCATCCTTGCCCGTGGACTTGGTCTTCGTCGTATCATATGCACGCTTATGCAAATATACGACTCCAGGCAGAGCCTCATTCTGCTTTTGAACGCGTCACCGGAAGAGGAGACTGCTATCGGAGACGAACTGGGTATTATGGGGTGTAGGCGGCCTGGATTGCGAATTGTGGGGTATGAGATGGGAAAGCGAGATCGGTGAGTTTTCGCACCTATCGAATCGTTTGTGCTGTTCTTCTGTAGTGTATAACATGACGCCTATAGGCAGGATCTCTACAAGAATGGTGGCCTCATTTCTGTCACCTCTCGCATTCTCATTGTCGACATGCTACAATCTGACATTCCAACGGACCTCATAACGGGTATAATCGTTTTGCATGCCGAAAAGTGTGTCTTCTCTACACAATATACTCGGTGATGAGTTGATGTATCGACTAGGGTCACCGCTCTTTCCCTTGAAGCATTTATTGTCCGGCTCTACCGAGAAAAGAACAAGGCTGGATTTCTGAAAGCATTCTCTGATCAGCCGGAGCATATCACCAGTGGAATGTCTCCGCTGAAGAACATTATGAAAGAGCTTCAGTTGAGACGCGTGCATATTTATCCACGGTAAGTCTCTTATGATCGTGTTGTTCACCTCCTAGCGCTCTTTATGACCGTTATTTTGTCTGCTTTAGGTTTCACGAAGATGTTAAGAATACGTTGGAAGCACGTAAAGCAGACGTGATCGAGTTGTATCAGCGACTTACAGAGCCAATGGAAGCAATTCACCATGCGATAGTCCAGTGTATGACTGTTACTCTTTCCGAGCTCAAGAAATCTCATACGACGGTGTGTCTTTATAATGATATCCTAACACCTGAATGAATTATCATCTATCCACCTCTCAGCTTGAACTTGATGATCTTACTGTCGAATCCGCGTACTTTCGATCCTTCGACGCAGTAGTCCGCAGGCAATTAGACCCTGTCTGGCACAAGGTCGGTCCACGGACGAAGCAGCTCGTAAGCGACCTTGCAACGCTCAGACGTCTATTAACGTATGTTCCATCATCATCATTACTACTTCTTCTGATACATTCTACCGTTGATTACTTATCGCATGTTGTTCGTACTGGGCGGACGCTGACCTGCTCTGTCCCTCAAGATACCTCCTGTCCTACGACGCCCTCGCTTTTCACGCTTATCTCGAAACTCTCGTAGAATCAAACACTACAACCGCCACGGGTACAGCTAAGCAACATCAATCCCCTTGGATGCTCACGGATGCGGCCAACATTATCTTCAGCACCGCGAAACGGCGGTGTTATGTCCTTACTGCTCCAAAGCCCAAGTCGGTCAGGCAAGTTATAGATATTGATGACGAAGACGCATGGGCCGCACTCGATGAGGCGCATGGTACAACGAGAAGCGACAGCAATGATAAAGCCAAAGGGAAGGAGAAAGAGAAGGAAGAGAAGAAACCATGGATTCCGGATAATATGTCCCCCGTACTCGAAGAACTTCCAAAGTGGGATCTTCTCGCAGATGTACTTCAAGAAATCGAAGAAGAGATAATGAGACAAGAAGCAGTATCGACCCGTGAGTCCCGTTAGCCAAGCGGTTTTATTGAGTATGTTTTGACCTAGTCAGGTCCACCAACTCGCGGGACAAACACTGTGCTCGTCATGACATCATCCCCACGCTCGTCTACCCTTGTGAACGAGTTCTTAAGTGAGATGGACACAACCGCTGCGAAAGGCTCTCGTGGACGATCAATGATGGAGCGCAAGCTGCGGAGGTACCTGTATTGGAAGGGCGAGAACGCGAGACACAAACATCCTCGGCAACTGCAACCTCAGCTTTCTGCTCCTCAACCACGGCCATCATCACAACCTGACGGTGAGATAAGCGAGGCTTTGAAGAGGAAGGACAAGACAAGACAAGAGCGAAGCGCGAATCGGAGAAGGGTACGCGGTGGTGCGCCGGCTGCTGTTGTGCCAAGTAAGCCAGCAAAAGCGGAGGCGAGAAACGAGGCAGATGATATCGCAACCTTGTACGTGAAGGTGCTTGCATTGTACGCTTCATACTGAGACAGGATCCCAGCCTTCAAGTTGCAAGTCAACCGTCAGACTTCCTTGTCCCTTCTGACGCAGATGCTCTCCTCCTTGAAGCCATTCTCTCGAGCGAGGCAGAGATGGACTATGACGTGCACTATGGCTTGCTCGTTCCTTCACAGACTGTCGTTGTGCGCGCATATACGGATGACACAGATGACCAGATTCTTGCAGAACTGCAGCCACGATTCATTGTGATGTTTGAGCCCAATCTTGATTTCGTGAGGCGAATTGAGGTCAGTCTTTCGTCTGAGAGAGATTGGCACCCTTGACTTTGATGCGGTAACACGGGCAGGTATACAGAAACTCAAATCCTGGTATGGGCGTTCGGGTATATTTCATGGTGTACCAACTCAGTTGCGAGGAGCACAAGTACCTTGCTGGGCTGAGGCGCGAGAAGGAGTCCTTCGAGAAGCTGATCAGGGAACGTGGAGTGCGTCAACCTAGCTTTGTTGTTTTATGGTTTGGTTCGAGTCACTCATCAACCCCTGCGTAGTCTATGCTCCTGCCGATCTTCGAGGACAAAGATACCGGGAGAAGTGATGCAGTTATCAAAACAATCAGTACCCGACTCGCAGGTGGAAGGAAGGAGTTGAGTACTGTGGCGTCACAGGTAATCGTCGACATGCGCGAATTCCGTTCCACACTACCTTCGCTTCTTCACGCATCTGGCCTGCTTGTTATTCCGGCGACGCTGACTGTCGGGGATTATATCCTCACGCCGGATATTTGTGTCGAGAGGAAGAGCATACCTGATTTAGTAGCGAGTTTCAACAGTGGTCGATTGTAAGTCTCACGTATTCATGCTTCATTGTTACTGAAGAATTTGCAGGTACACGCAATGCGAGCTGATGTCAGTGCATTATAAGCAACCCATCCTACTGATCGAGTTCGAAGAGAACAAATCATTCTCACTCGAGGTCCGTCCGCCGCAACACCTTTTACCTACCAAAATTTATCACCTTACATGTCTCTCAGACCGTAGCAGAATCAGCGAAATCATATGCCAAACCCACAGGCAAATACCCTGTCAAGAAATCTACGGGTCCAACGGAATCCGATCGCGCTCCACCATCTATCCAATCGAAACTCGTTCTCCTCACTCTCCACTTCCCTCGTGTCAGAATTATCTGGTCCTCGTCTCCTTACGGCACAGCAGACATATTTAATGACCTCAAGGTCAACACCTTGGAGCCTGACCCTAACCGCGCTATTGCAATCGGCGCCGAGGAGGACCCGGAGGCGGGTGCAGGGATCAACGCTGCAGCAGAGGAACTACTCCGATGTCTGCCGGGAGTGACAGCGAAGAATGTTAAATATGTGATGAGCAAGGTGGGGAGTGTCAGGGAATTGTGCGAGCTTGATAGAGCGGGTGTGCAGGGTATTTTGGGCGTTGAACCGGGGAATGCGTGTTATGACTTTGTGCATCGGGGAGAGAGGAAGAAAGGCTCTTCGTGAAAGGTTGTATCACGAATTAATTACTAGGTTCGAGGTCTAAATAACTCATTGGTTGGTCAGCCCTTACATAGTAAAAAGGACTCGGAACGACTGTCTTCCTTCGTCACTTAAGGTCTGCCTAGGGGAGACTATGGTTCATGTGACACGTGGCATTGGGCAGGGAGATCATGTTATCTGGTTCAGTCTGGAACAAATCTCTAATGCGCCATTCCGCCAGACGACGACTACAGACTACAAACCTGTTGATTTCGCTATCCAATGAAATCATTCGCAAGATTCTCTCGCACCTTGATTGGAGAACTTTACTAGTGTTGAAATATGTAGGCGTTTACGACAATCATAAATCTTCAGTGGTCACTCACACCTTCAATCATGATCAGGTGTGCAACGCTCTCCGCTCGATAGTGGAGGAAAGTCCTGCTGCTCAATACGCAATTGAGTTGGCAGTCTCAAGTATGAAAGATGGACCTCCAGGTGGGCTCACTGCTGCATCCCGACTGGTACTGCTCAAGGAGCGCAATTCCTCTTGGGAAGTATTAAAGTGGGTAGAGACACGAATACCATTGTCAGGGCAGGCTGATATTATTTGGGAGTTGTGCGGGGGTGTATTCGCGCACCCCAACAAGTCGGGCAGTGCAATTCCGCAGGCCGACAGCCGACCATAGAGATCTGGGATTTCAACCAACTCGCAATGAAGCGAGCGGCGACATCGGGAGTTCATAATGACAATGTTCATAATGTTTATCATGAGACGCTCACAAAGGATAAGACATTCATCGACAAGATCCGCACGAGCCTTCCATACTCTGTTATCAAACTCGCACTACCTCCTTGTTCCTCCGAGGAATCAACATACACGGATGCTATGTGCACCGAAGATAAGTTCTGCCAAACCGCAGCTGTGTCCTTCGCTAATGACGTGCACCACAGTCTGACCGCCACCATCTTCGTATTCTGAACTTCTAGTAATGAACGCAAAATTCCAGTACAAGACCCCATGAGTTGTCAGCGATTTATGGTATACCGATCGACGAGTACAAGAGTAGAGCACATCTAATATTTTCGCGACGAGTTGTGACTCAGAAGACGAAATGTTGATTGAATCAAGTGTCGAAAGCTCACAAGCCGCTAAGCTGAACAATAAGTCGAAGAAGAGATGGAACTTCTGGTGAGGGCTTACGTCCCATGCCAAGTTTTCATACACCGGTATAAATCTTCTGGTAAAGAATTATTTGCGAAAAACACGAGATTCAGAATGACATAAGTGCACGAGCAGTCCGGAGCCGGATTGTGAAGCGACAGTAGGTAGTAGAGCGTCCACACTGCGCTACAATGCATTCACGATTTCCTCAGCGCAGAGTGAAGCGCTAATGGAGACAATCGGTCAAACTGAAGCTTGCCTGACGACATTGCCTTTCATCGCTAGATACCTGTACATGATGTGAATACTATACAACAGAACTTCGATGCACATGCGCATCAGTCCGAAACTGATATTGGTGTCCACTTCTGATCGTCGGTGAAATCTCCTCCGTTAAGAACGAGAGTAACCTACATGTTGATAAACACTATGAGGAAGATCTAATGTGGCATACAAATAAACGGATCCTACTTCACTGCCGGGTTCGCCGGTCTCGAGATCCCAGGTAGGACCGTTTGGGACTTGGAAGCTGTATCTGATGATCAATGCCTAGATCGCAAGGATGACTTATTGAACTCACCCAACCAGACCATCGGTGTCCTCGATGGCATAGAAAATAGACGGCTCATCTCCGCATGTCAGCCTGTTGTCCTTTGAAATATGAGATTGGACATAGAACTGTCATTAAGGGTGGAGAACTTACTTCCAATCGGATATAAAGTCCAGAACCAGTATTCTGGACCGTCACCTCCCATCCGCTGTCTTGGCGTACGATCTTCCACTACAGCAATTAATTAAGCACTTGCACCAAATCCTCGAGGACTCGTCAATCCACCTACATATTGATACTTGCTGATTGGGCCTGTCGCAAAATACTGCCCGACGATGCAATTTTCCTCAGGCTGCCACGCCAGCAGCAACTGGTTGAATCGGACATTCGTGAGGGTTCCCTGCCATTCCTTTGAAATAACCATAGTGCTAGATTTGCTGTTGCAGAGTAGGAAGGACTCAAGGGGGTGTAATTTGGATGGGTAGTAGATGACAGTGACACCATTTATACAATTTATAACCCGGCTGTACACTGCCCCTAAGCGGAGAACTGAGTATGGTATTGAGCCACGCACACTCCCTGCGTAATCAGGAAACTATAACTAGTCAGATGATAATCAGTCAATTCATTCACAGACACGGTTGACACACCTTGGGGTCAGAAGGGATGAATGAACGGCAGTGATGCGAGGGCGGATCTTACTTACGTCGATTGCGAAGTGACGAAACATTCCTCAATTTTCGGTACCAAAGAATCTTCAATCTGTACATCTGATCATCATGTAACCATGCTTTAGATACCACTTCCCACCAACCCGTAGTTTTCTGAATCGTGATCTTACCCATAGAAAAGCACCTATGAGGACTTCATGAGAAGACGCTGGGCAGTGGCCTGCAGGCGGGTTGACTTGAATGTTGTAGCATATCAGCGTGAAAAAGCGGCGTGATCCAGAGGGCTTTAGGCTTACCTCCATTTTCTTTTTGTTCCGCAGAGCAGCCTTAGGGCCAGAACTGCCGAACGAACGACAGGGATGGAAAGCGGAGCTTACATCGATGGCGAAGTGACGAAACATTCCTCAATTTTCGCTACCGAAGAAATTAGAATCTTCATGATTTTGAAATCATTTGACCGTACTTTGGATACTACTTCTGGACTACAGATAACAAATGACCTACCACCAACCATAACAGTGTTCTAACCATGATGTTCTTACTTACAACAAAGCACATGTGTAGGCTTCGTGAGAAGTTGCGAGGTAGTGGCTTGCAGGCTGCACAGCTGCAACAGATATAAGCGGCATGGATACATACCTCCATTTTTGTTTCGCAAAGTTTATTCGATTCGTTGGCAAACTGCCCAGTATATGTACTGTACTAGTACTCGCCAAGCCTGGCATGAACCACGCAGTATCGACACGGGGCCTCGGCTACGCTATTTGGAGTTCTTTGGCTTTGGGGGAATGCGCTGGGGCTGTGCACTCAGCATACATGGCGGAGCGACGAAAAAGGAATGTGTTGTTTTTATGCTTATGTCATATGCCTACTAATACGGAACAATAAGTTGCTTGCTGCTCTTTTGTTCTGCTTTTCCTAGTTGTTGTCGCTTGCCAGCTGCCTCATGCTGGCGGTTCATCATTGTGTTGAAATTGTCTTCTGAGTGGAGGTAACGAGGTTTTTGTCTTTCTACGTCCCTCGCCACTCGATCAATTCGCTTCCTTCGTAATACCCAAATTTCCTTTCGGACTACCTCAGACAGGTACTGCGTACTTCGTCGTCTTTTTACTCCTTTGGTTCGACCTTTTGTGTTTCCCTTGATTGCGACCATCCTTTCTTTGATCTCGCTCCATACAATGTCATCTACCGTGGTCTCGACCATCACATATCCATGCCCCCCACCCACCACAAATATGCTCGACTCCCAGCAGCGCATGCGTCTCATGCGCTCAGCGCGCAAGTTGGAGGCGGTTATGGGCACCACCCCTTATTTCCTTGAAGCAGATATTCCTATCACACTCCTTCCCGTTGGGAGTAAAAAGAAGTCGCCAACGCTGAAAGCACTGAAGCGCCAGGGCTCCATATTCACGCACTACCATGCACATTCCCTATCTGTAACATCATTTAGTTCAGCATCAACGGCATCTCTCCACTCCCCGTCCGCTTCACTAGTCTCACTTCCTTTGAGCATGCAGAGCACGGAGTCCCTTTCAGTGACGCCGCCTGGCCTCCACGTGCGTGGAAGGAAGTCAGCGGATAAACCAAGACCGTTGTACCTTCGCATGAACACTGTTCCTGTCTCACCGACCGACCAGCGTTGCACATCACTACCCCCTACACCTTCCTCAGATCGCGCAACCTCCGCTTACTTCCCCTCCACGCCTCGTACGCCAAGTTTTGACGCTACGGAAGTGCGGAGAAGACGCATAGCAAAACTTGCACGGCATCTAGGAGAGAACGTGCCTCCTGAACTCGTCACAGTACAAACGCCTCCTCGGTCACGTTCTAGAGAGGGCGTGCCCAACAGGAAGCGACGCAGTATGTCCGTCAACTGTACGAGCTCACAAAATATACCATTCGCTCCGAAGCCTAAAGTTCCCTCACATTCAAACAGTGATTGGGTTGGCGAGTGGAATCGACCTGATATCAGCCAGGTTCAGAGGGAACTTAGAGCCCTCAAGGTTGCGCGGTGGTGATCCCGTCGCAGTTTGGATACCCTCATGCTCATGATTTGTGCTACTAGTTATACCCCATCGGCTGCAGGCATCCGTCAATGGACATGTACTCTATGATAACTCATCTACGTGTATGTATCATGTTAGGCGTCTCTTCACATTAATTATCTATACACATGCCCTACTACTGTCATTTGCAGAGTGTAATAATACATACTCCCAACGATCCAATTTGCCCTGTGCGTGGGGTTCGCAGCAATGTGTGGGGCCCGGGATTTCGAATCATGATGGAACCAGTGCCATCTAAATTTAGACAACTATAAGTCGTCCAGCGCAAGTGAAAGGCTTTGTAGACTTGAGCTAAACTCGATGGCCCTTTTCACTGCATATGTTCTGGTGGTCGTGGCCACTTTATGGATCGTAAAATGGCGGTATCAGGCAGCAAAACGTTTGCCTTTTCCCCCTGGACCACCTGGACGCTGGCTTCTCGGAAACAAGTTCCCGAAGTCATAGTAAGTACGGTGAAGAGATAGCAATGTGACATTAACCTCCTCCTGGCAAAGTGCGGCGCTTCAGTTTGCAAAGTGGACAGAAGAATATGGACCTGTCTTCTCACTCAGACTGGGCCCTCAAGTTTTCGTGGTTATAGGTCGTCATCAGGTGAGCATCAAGTACTCAATTTATTATTTAGACAGAGCGTCACAATATATATCTCTTCACAGGCTGCGGTGGACATCATGGAAAAGGAGGGAGCCTCTCTTGCCGATCGCCCACGTTCTATTGCAGCAGGCGAGACCTTATATGGCAGTTTAGTCCTCCTGTTTGAGAGCAGTGGTGATAGGTTGCGTCGGCTGCGCAAGTAAACATCTGGTCTTTGAACTGTGATTAAAATTAAAATTCAAACAGGGCCTTGCACGCGTGCTTGCAGTCAAAGGTTTCTGGTACTTACGAGCCCATTCAGACAAAATATGCGAAAAGTGTGATTCTAGGTATTTTAAATGACCCAAAGAACCACCAAATCCACGCCAAGAGGTATGAGATTCAATTCATGTTCACGAGATGGGGAGTCATTCGTATTAGTTTTTCAGCTTCCGTGATCATGTCGATCGCCTATGGAAAAACTACTCCGAGCACATACACGGATCCTGAAGTCGTTGCTATCACTAGAAATCTTACGCGCTTTGGTCAAATTATCAAGCCAGGAGCATACCTTGTGGATACGTTTCCAATCCTGCGTTTTGTCCCAGGCTACCTAAGCCAGCTTAAAGCATGGCACAAAGAAGAAGTTGCACTCTTTGACGGGCTGTTGGATGCGATACGAAGGCAGATGGTGCGTGATTTTATTTTTATACCGGACAGCTTGACTGAAGCATCGTGAAGCGTGAGGGCACTGCAGTACCCTCCTCGGCAAAGTTTATTTTGGAGAACCAGAAGCAATATGGTCTTCAAGATGAGGAACTGTCATTTCTCGTAGGTGGAATTTTTGGGGCCGGCGCCGAAACGGTAGGCTCTCATCTATATCATGTCTCTTGGCAACTGTCAATATCGTAGATGGCTACTACAATCACGTTCATGATGATGGCTGCTGCCACTCACTCCGAAGCACAAGATCGCGTACAGGATGAACTTGACAACGTCGTGGGGCGTGCGCGATGTGGGTGGCACCCCTTCCTTTCTCGTCGAACCAGCGAACTGAAATATCTCATCGAGCCAGTGCCGACATTTGAAGATCAAGATATGCTACCACAGGTTACCGCATTTATGCTCGAGACTATGAGGTGGAGACCTGTCAGCATTGGAGGTACGTCTTCTCCCTTCGAACAGTATGTACTACCTTCTTGCAGGTATTCCTCATCGTGCGAGCAAGGACATAATATGGAAGAACTACCTCATCCCTGCAGGTGCAATTGTTATTGGCAACCATTGGTTAGTATGCATTCTTTTGGTCTTCCTACCTGTTTCGTAACTCGACATTTAAGGGCTATTGCCAATGATCCTGAGGTCTTCCCGGAACCGCAAAAGTTCAATCCTCAACGCTGGATTAACGAATCCGGTCAGCTGCGCGGTGATCTGCGCTTCTTTCCATATGGCTTTGGCCGCCGGTGAGCTCGCGTGCCTTATTCTCTGGACCTGGAGTATGTCAATGGCTCACCCGAAAACATCAGAGTATGTCTCGGTCAACACGTCGCGAACCGTTCTATCTTCATCAGCACGGCTCTCATCCTATGGGCTTTCCGTCTTGCTGAAAATCCTGCTGCCAAGATCGATACGTTTGGTTTCACAGATAGTGGGAACATAAATGCCCTCCCATTTGAGATATGCTTCGAGAAGAGGGTGGATGAGAAAGTGATCCGGGAACTGTGTGCGCCTTTGGAGTGATCGTTGACTACACGTTTTATTAGTTTAGTTTCCCCAGGCTGACCAAATACTTAGAAAGAAGACATCGTTCCTTCTTGTTGTTGTATTACATTGTATATCAGTGAAATTATCGAGTGTGCTGCCACAGCGAAAGCGTGTGCTGTTTACGTAATATATGTTCCATGTCCAGCAGCTCTCAAGTACCGTAATATTGCACATACTTCGGTCTGTGTCACAACTTCCGTATTCGACATGGGCAAACTTAACATTGCACATCACAAATCATATCATCCCTACCGCCGCGATAACATCGAGCGTGTGCGGAAAGACGAAGAGGAGGCTGCGCACAAGGAAGCTGAGGCTGAGGGACGAATAGTGCTGGCTGATGCAGAGGCTCGGCTGGATGTCCTCCGAGAGCGTGCAGGACTTGGTAAAGGAAAAGGGAAGAAAAAGGAGGATGATATGAAACCTATAGAAGATGCCAAGGTCGCCATCGCTGCCAGCAGCTCGAATAAAGGACATATCAATCTCTTTGAGGATTTAGAGCAGGTTGGTTGGTTCTGGCCATTCTATGCGCACATACTGATATGGCGCTAGCAAGAAATGATTACTTCTATACGAGCAACGAAGAAGACCACGCCGTCGGAGACTGAGAGGGGTGTGCCTCTGGCTCCGAGTGCGAAAGATCTAAGACCGTGGTATAGCGAAGGTAATAAGGAAAAGGAATATCCAGAGGATGAGAAGCATGAACGCCTGAGGTATGCATTGCATATTTATCTAGCACTGAATTTACCAAGCGTTTGTTCGATGTTCCAGAAAGCGCGATATGGCTTCGAAGACTTTGAATGACCCTCTCACAGCGATCACCCATCAACTTGCATCACGCTCATCATCAAGCAATTCTTCCCCAGCCCCTCAGCGCTCCAAACATCGCCCACAACCTGGATCAAATGGCTCGATGAAACCGCCTCCCCCGCCGTCGGATGCCACATCCATGCGCCTTGCGCGTGAATCATCAGAACGCGAGCGCGCACTGGCCTTAGTACGGCGCAAGCAGCGTGAAATGAGAGGCAGCGAGACGCCGAGCACTGTACACGGGGGACTAGATGAAGGATACGGGGACGTATTTAATCGGCGTGAGGTTGAGGAAGCGCATTCATATCGGCGGCGGCGGTGGTAAGTGTATTCTCCGTCCATCAAATGTTTATTGTGTTGTGTGTTCCACATTCTCCTGATACGACGGGACGCTGTACCGACTATTTTAGGCAGTCGCCACACTTGAACGGGATACCTGGTCTTACATGCTGTTAAGGTCTAGCCTCCGAACATTTACTATCCTGTTACTACAACATTTACATTCCTGCTACTTACATCCCACCAACGAAGCTCCTATAATTTACGGTGCAACGTACATGAGGTTCAGTGGACATCTCGAATCGGAACCGATCTCAAGCCTTTCCCATTTGGTTTTGGTAGACGGTATGTTTTAGCCATGCCCAGTCAAGCAAGTCAATTTCGACAAATGAAGCAGCGTCTGCCCATGACAACATCTACCGAGTGACTCTATTCTAATCATACCGTCCAGTGGTATATTCCATACTGGGATAGGACAGCGTTGGAATCATGAACTGCATGTGGTGTAGCGGCCTCGTAAAATTCAGATTGAGCTGCAAGGCCTTATGAACAAGAAGCGAGTGTATCTCTATCTGTGCCACTCGGACCAGCTTTGAAGAATGGTAGAAGGATACTTTACTTGTTCGCGAGGTGTTAACTAGGGCATACACTGCGATGGATGTCAGTCAACCTGAAAAATGGCACAAACGTGGCAATCAGGACACTGTCCCAATACGAACCGTCTCCTGTCAAGGTCATCAATGATGGTTTTCGGTTTATAATAAGACCCGTAGCCTATCCATTGACATGGACCCCATGTCTAGCCTTGAAGCAGTGCGTGCGACGTCAAGCTTTCGAGCCCAAGACCAAGATTAAGAAATGTTGTAGACTATATAAAAACTTGGATCGATCAGGAGTGAGGCGGAGGTCTACCGTGACTCGAGGGGCGAGTTTCATGTGCAGGGACATGTGATGCTACAAGCATCTGTGAGTTTGTTTAGTTCATTGCCGTTCTCATGGATGAATGACTTGGTATATGGAGAAGACTTGAAATTTTGAAACTCGGTATTCACACGAGGAGACATTTTAGTGCATCGAGTTTCTTAGGCCAAAGCTTTTTCACAGTGCCAGCACAAGACAGTGTTAGACACCCACAGAAACGCCTTTTCAGGGCGGCCCAGTGGGCCCGCCGTCGCTGAAGTCCTGGTTGGTGTTTGACGAAGAGTTCGGAAACAGTTGAACGCGGAGTTCCAAAAGGTAATCTTCATTACCATCCTGGTCACCAGCCGAAACAGCATCAGAACTTGAACTTGAAGATCTCTTGCCCTTTTTTCTGTTATCACATGCACGGCTCGCCGTTGATGGCTAGGCAAGCAGCAGTCATATTCTGTGTTCTCCTGTTCAGTAGCACGATGGGTTTGATGGTAAACTCATTGGGACGAGATTTTCTACTCAGGCTTGAAGTATGTCTAGAAATCCATCGGGCAGTAACTTATTCAGTATCTTTTAGACAGTAATAATGGACTACCATGCGTCGGGTGAGTACCTTCCGGACGTCTTAACAAGATATTTTATTTGTTAGTGGAACCACCCAGATGGACGAATCGTAGTTCCGTGGCACCACAGCAACCTTTGCTGTCATATCTGGCAGATTCCCCCAAAGGAGACCTTTCCGCTCTGAACTGTGTGCCCTTGGATAATTCAAAGACATCTGATACTCTCGTATCGGCTTTTGAGGTGCCGCCAATCGAGATGTAGCTCAATTCCATCAGTTTTCGTTTTCAGTTTCACTGACCTTGACCGTATAAAAGGTGCCCTTCTGAGTGCAGGTTTGTTTCCAGTTTCTCTTTACTCATCGGAGGAAGCAATGTTGTGTCACTTAAAGTTTCTTCTCTTCAGCGCAATCATCGCGTCATCCACTCTTGTCTCTGGGTTGGGCACATCTTGCTTAGCACCGTTGACTGGTGGGACAGCTGCTCCGGGTGATCCATATTGGCTAGAGACTATTCAACACCAAGGAACATCGGCCTTCAATCCGGACCCCAGTACTTACGAAGTTTTCAGGAATGTCAAGGATTTTGGGGCTAAGGGCGATGGTGTCACCGATGACACTGCTGCTATCAAGCACGTTACTCTTCTGGTGTCTAAGCGTTGACTGACCAGTGTTCTAGTTCGGCCATGTCTTCTGGTGGACGTTGTGGTGGTGGATCTTGTGAATCTTCCACGTCAGTGCAGAATTTCACTCGTGTGCGCATACATTGACCGATTGGGACCTTCAGCATTACACCAGCCATCGTGTATTTCCCTGCAGGGTATATATTTCCGTTGATATCGTGAGATATACTGTTTACACTAGACAGGACTTACCTCGTCTCCTCGGCAATTCAGACATACTATTACACTCAGATGATCGGAGACGCGAAAAACCCTCCAACCCTTCTGGCCAGTTCATCATTCAATGGATTTGCAGTCATCGGTACTTGACCTATTGTGTTATTTAGAAGGTCAGCTCTGTCTCACTTATGTTCTGCCTAGATGCCGATCCCTACATCCCCAATGGTTGGGGTGCTCAATGGTTCACAAACCAAAACAACTTGTGCGCGCTTTTTTTCTGCGCTTCTTGTTCTATAGCTCATGAACTTCTAGCTATCGTTCCGTTCGTAATCTGATCATCGACTTGAGACAAATTCCTGCGTCGAATGTTGCAATTGGCTTGCACTGGCAAGTCGCGCAAGCCACTTCGCTAATCAATATCGTGGTGGAGATGTCCACCGAGTCCGGCAACAATCATCAAGGCATGTTCATGGAGAATGGAAGGTGAGAAGGAGGTCAAATTCTGTATTTAATATTGATTCTCAACTGCTATTACCAGCGGTGGCTTTATGGGAGGTGAGCATTCCTCCCTGATATTAGTACAGCAACATGACATTTCCTCCGTCAGATCTCGTATTCAATGGAGGTAGATCCTTGCAATTGCCTTTATGTTTTCTGTAGTGACGCTTTGCCAGGAAAATACGGGATTCAAGTTGGTAACCAGCAGTTCACAGTGCGTAATTTGACAGTAAACAACGCTGCCACTGGTTTGTTCTCTCGTCCATTTACAAGTCATCATGCACTAAATATCCATGTCGACCCATAGCTGTCTCTGGTATCTGGAATTGGGGTAACATTTAATTCAGCTATATTTTCGATATTTCTCACATTGTTCCAGGATTCACCTTTCAAGGGGTCACGATTAATGATTGTCAAGTATGTCTTGAACTTGTGTATCATGTTGAAGAGAATTGACAATCAACAGGTTGGCTTTGATATAATGACCGGGGGGACATCAGCACGTCTTCAGGTCAGTCAATATCCGAAGCTTTATATTGGCAAGTAGCTAAAGACTGCATAGAGTGTTGGTTCGGAGGCTATCATCGATGCAGTTGTGACCAATACCCCCATATTCCTTCGCACATCGGAAGCCAGCAATGGTCGACTTGCAGGCTCCATCGTTCTCAACAATATCAAGCTAAACAGTGTTCCCACCGCAGTTGGTGTCGCTAGTGGAGCCACAGTCCTTGCTGGTGGTTCGATCACGATTGATACGTGGGTTCAAGGAAATGTCTATTCCGGCACCAGTGGGTCCAAGACTTTTACACAAGGAGACATTCCCTCTATGCAGAAGTCCTCCAACCTTCTGGATAGTGCCGGACGAATTGTCGGGAAGTCTCATCCTCAGTACGCAGACTACGCTACCAGCCAATTCATCAGCGTCAAGAGCGAGGGTGCGACAGGTGATGGCCATACGGACGATACCGCTGCTATTCAAGACGTTATTGATAATGTATGCTACACTCCGTCCTTCTCCTGTCGTCAAGTGAACGACATTTTCCAGTATGCGGGATGCAAGATCATCTTCTTCGATGCAGGAACATATTATGTGACCGACACCATCACCATCCCTGCGGGAACTCAGATCGTCGGTGAAGCCTGGTCTGTCATCATGGCTGGTGGGAGTGCTTTCAGCGATGAGAGCAACCCGCGGGTCGTTATCCAAGCAGGCGCTGCTAATTCTGAAGGAGTCTTGGAGATAAGTGACATAATTTTCACGACTCTCGGTCCTGGTAATCAGAAATCTGTCTCTCCTGCTCGCAAAGCTGATCTCTCATAGCTCCCGGTGCAATAATGATCGAGTGGAATGTGCACGATCCATCCGGCCAACAAGCTGCAGCAGGAATGTGGGACAGCCACATTAGGTTTGTCTTTGTTTTCTTATAGATTTTACATCTGTTAACGAAGAACCCTACAGGTTGGGTGGAGGTAATTATTTCCGTATTTACATTTACTGATGGAGAAACGTTCTGACTCTTTCTCACTAGCTGCCGGTACGAACTTGCAGGGCGCACAGTGTCCCCCAGGATCTATCAACGCTGACTGTAAGGCTGCCTTCCTTGGGATACACCTGACTCCTGGGTCGAGCGCATACTTTGAGGTATGAAAACTACAGGTCCCCCAAGTCCTCCATTCTGATATTGTCACACAGGGCACGTGGGTTTGGGTTGCCGACCACGACCTTGATACGCTTGACTCCCCCCAAACTTCGATTTTTTCTGGTCGTGGAATTCTTTCCGAGTCAAACGGTCCCGTTTGGTTCATTGGCACATGTACGTAGCATCCGTGACTCTCATGAATCTCCCTGACAACTTGACATAGCTTGTGAGTGGTCACCAGAACACAATGTCACCAGCTTATGCTTGCAATTTGCACTGTAATAGCTGAACACTTTACGCTGTACCAGTATAACATAGTCAACGCTCAGGACCACTACATTGGCTTCGCCCAGACTGAAACGGTATAGACTGACCTTCAAATCATGTTTATTTCCAGCTGATGCACTCCGCAGCCATATTATCAACCCGTTCCGGACGCGCCGGCACCTTTTAGCACTGACGCAACTTACTATGACCCTACCTTCTCTAGTTCGATCAACATGGCCTGGGGAATGTATATCCAGTCCTCAAGTGACATCATCATATTTGGTATGCATTCTTCACTTCATTAACTCTTGCACGCTATTTATCAAGTACATAGGCGCGGGCTTCTATAGCTTCTTCCAAGTGAGGAGACTACGACGTCTTATCTCTTTTTTTGTTACTTATGGTCATTCAGGATTACACACAAGACTGTTTGACTACTAACACTTGTCAAGTGCAAGTTTTCAACATCGATACCGAGTCGAGCGTCACCGCATACAGTGTATCGACCGTAGGGGTTACTTACCAGCTTAGCGTATCACAGAATGGGGTTATCCTTTCCAGCCAAAATCCCAATGGCTTCCAAGAGACGTTCACGGTTTGGAGCAAGTAGAAAGAAATTGCAGAGTGGTTTTTGCAGTATGTAGTATACGTGAGGTTCAAGATTGTAAATAATACAGGACCCTCTATAAGCAGGTATATGGTTTCATGACTAGATATCAGCATGGACATGAAGTAAGGTAAACATGTTCCGATAAACTTTCCTACAAAAACAGTCCTAATTGAGAGTAAGAATTTGCATGCGCTCTTCTCGTGTGGCATACAATAGCAAATACGGGAGTCCTTCAGCCTTTCGCTTGGCGGCTGCTTCGCGAATTTGGTGAGCATATGGCATGTGAACAGTAGGCATGGACACAGTGATACCCTTCCAGGCCTCTTCATCCGTGATCCAGGAGGCGCTCCTTACGAGGGCATCAAAGACCGCGTTTGGAACGTCAACAGCAAGCATAGGCATTCCATGCTGCATTGCAACTTTAATGTCCCCCGCCTTTTCGTACGCTAAACATCTGTCAGTGATTTTTGAAATCGAGTGGTTGTCATCGGTATTACCTCGATCGAGAAGAATTTGTTTGACGTGCTTTCTCTGCTTCTTTGCATCGATGGGCAGAATGAGCTGTACTTCAGGTGTACTAGATGCATCCTTCGATGGTATCGGTGCCGTGAGAACATCGGGGTATGCAGATGAACCTGAAGTAGCCAAGTCTATGCGCTTCTGCTCAGCAATCTGGTGTTGAAGCCAGCCGACGAGATCCTGGCGTGAAACTGCCCATTTCGATCAGCCACAGAGATGGGAAGAATTCGGAAAAGAATCATACCTTCATACTCTGTGCCCTTCAAGATGCTTTTCACCTTGAACGCAGCCTGCTCGCGACGCACAGTGCGGGGTCGAGGATAGATGGCAAATCTGGTACCAAACGTCAGAATAAAGAGTTCCGATGATTTTGGTTTTGGACATACAATATCCCTTCCCGTGATAGGTCGGCGTGGCTCTCATGTTCAAATTCCATGAGGCTAGCATCATACATGATATCGGCGCTAATGTTGTTTTGCCACAGCAAAGAAGCCACTTCCAAACGATCCTGGAGGTAACCTGGCTGGTATGAAAGAATGTATACGTCGCATCTCCGAGGGCTCCAAAAACCGAATGACCGCTGTTCCTTGACGAGTGCTTTGACGGAGGTGCTCTGGAAGGCCGCTAAGACAACCGTGATCTTCTCAAGAGCAATTTGCACGGCGAACGCGCAAATAGGAGGATCAGACCGTGATTTGGCAGTGGAGTACTGGGCTATGAGATTGTCGTACCTAGCATAGAGGTCAGCGCTGTCAAATTCGACATTGGATATCATACCGTCCAGCTGCTGCGAGAACGTCCAGCCGTCTAGTTCGTCTAACTACCTCGATGCGCACACCTTCCTTGAAATGCATGTGATGAGCACCCCACATTAAGGGATGGAAGAAAACGGGGAAAGAGAAACCAGCAGATGTGGCAAATTGTATTGTTTCCTTGACCTCCTCCACGGCAGGCTTCATGACAGTAACAAGGGTAGGCGAAACCTTTTCAAGTTTGGATAGGAGAGCGTCGATGTCCTCATCTATTCATATGATCAGCTCATTCACGTAGAAGCCTGCCCGGTAGGGTTACCTATTTCAGCTAGCGCTTCTAATTCATCCGTCGTACTCCTCAAGAGCCCTTTCTTCAACAGCGAAGCTCGCTTTTGCGAAGCAGTAGACTTGGACAGATTGATGATGTCTATCACAGAAGAACGGAGCTCCTCAGGAATACGGTTCAAAGCAAGATCCACGACTAGCTTTATATGTTAGTGAACGTCAGTAGAACACGAAATCATCATACCCTTGGAATGGGAGATATGGATCTCATAGTTCTGAGCCAGGTTTGGGAAGCTGGTCAAGCAATTGCTAAGAAGGGCAAGGACCTCAGCACCAGCTGCGATCAGGCCATGCTTGGTGTCGGGAGTGATAACGTCAAGGACTGCTGCCTTTGTAGCCTTTGGATGTCCTGGAGCGGAGCTGCGAATGTAGAAGCGATCATCATAAGAACATTTCTAAGAAGCTCGGAATCACTCGCTTTGGCCGATAGATATTCGCAATGTGGAATCGCTTAATCCTTCGCGCTCCGTCTCGCGCAGCTAACCGAGCGAAAGGAACGAGCGCGTTGTTTGGCAAGCAAACCAATTCTCCGTGACGATCAATAAAGGTAGCGTGGGTCTGACTCTCTTCAGTCGATGGTACTAGAAGTGGAGGTTCCATATTGACGGCGCCATGAAGTCGGAAGATGGCTGCGACTCGGTTCTCAACGACCTCGTTCAGATGCGCGTGCTCAGGAGTTTCAGCCTCCAAGTCGTACAAGTGGCTTCGGACTAGATCAACAGGCCGACTGAACAAGGCAGACAACACGCCCTGATGGTATGGAGAGTCCGGTTTAGCTGCCGTTTGCGCATCAGCATCATCAATCTTCGCTCAAGATATTTACGCACTCATCATCTGCAGAGCTCCTCTGAAATATTCATCTTCTACTCTAGGAGGGAGAAGGGGGCTTTGGGAGAGCTCCAGAGCAGTCGGGCGCTGTGCTGGGTCATGGCGGAGGAGCGAAGCAATAACTGCAATGGGTTAGCACAGCACAATGAGAATGATATCAATAAAATAAAACTAACTTTGCTTCTGGCGAGAACGCTGAGCGTCCCAATCTCGAGGGAAGTATACCTCGGGCTTTCTGAGGTCTTCGAGCACGGCTATACGCTCCGCTCCAGTGGAAAAAGAATAGTTCATCTCAAAGAAAACGATCTACGAGATGTGAGACCATGCTCGGTGCGATGTTAAAACTCACTCACCCCCAAACTGTACATGTCGGCTTTGCTGTGATTACGGGGTCCTCGTTTCCTGGACTGGACTTCTGGAGCTATGTACAACTTAGTTCCAACCTCTGCAAAGTATCAGCATTGATCGCGGTTTGACGGATTGTGACAAACCGAACGTCAGTTCAGAGTCTGAATGAACAACAGACGGTGATAGATCTGAGGGGTCAACAGCAGCCAAACTCGACGTGGCCAAACCAAAGTCTCCGACTGGTCACGACGTCAAACCAAACGCTATGAAGAGTACATCAAAGACTCGCCTTTGCAGTCTCCTTTCCCATCTGAGTGGAAGATAAATGTATAGGAACAGATATGTGTATATAAGAGGGTTACATACCAATGAAGATGTTCGTGAGCTTGATATCTCGGTGAAGCTAGCTTGTCGTGAGAACAGATACCAAGTCAAACGATTATTCCTGGCTTACAATACCCATGCTACCCATGTGCACCAACGCATCGAGGATTTGATAAAACAGTCGCCAAGCCTCCTCTTCCGACAAGTCCTCTGCTACTCGCTGCATTGTGATTCCGTCAATTGCGTAAAGTATGTTCAGTCGGATGTCGTACCTCTTTCAGTGTCTGGCGCTCGACAAATTCCTGAGTGAGATGATTTCAGCGATGTGCCCAAGATCCATGTCGATCTTACCATTTGTATATACAGGGTTCGTGGCTGGATAGTATCCTTCGGAACATCCACTTCCACGTCGGTGATGTACTCCGAGGAAAAGAGATTACCAAATTCTCCGTCACTGTCGTCGTCTTCTTCGTCGTCGTCTTCGCGATTATCATCCATGATTTCGGAGCGGGTGAAATGAATACTTGGAAAAGATGTCTTATCCGAACTATAATCGTCCAGGTCTTCCATCTTAACCTTGAATGGATCAGACTTTTCGCGCTCATGTGACTGGGGCACGGATGTCATTCCACTCTCAGTTCCAGAATCAGACCCCGTATCAGAATATGAGGACGTTCTGCTCGAATTCGGCTCGTTGAACTCGACCCATGTCGTATAATATCGGACGATGAATCGGTGCGAGAGCTTACTTAGGGCGTTCACTTCGCGAAACAGCTTGTTGTCGTCCTTGTCTGATCGTAAGCGAATCTTCTTGACTATACATTGGCACGAGGTCCATTAGACAATCGTTCCTCGAATTTCGAATTACATACCAGCATAGATGCGGCTATCAATCCTGTTTCGAGCTTTAACGACGGACCCAAAAGCCCCTCTGCCCTGAAAACTAGTGTAAGTGAAAGAGTAGGGACAACATGAATCATGATACCAAGAGTTCAAGCTCCTCCCAATCCTCCTTCCAGCGACTAGCCGGGGCAAAGCGCTGTGGCACGAAGTAGTCTTTCTCAGGAGAGCCAAAGTACCCATTTGGCTTCGGGGTTCTGACATCTGTAGAACGAGGTAAGCATGAAAAATATAAGAGTAGACTGTCAGCATTACCATTGCCAACGAATGGGATTACGGTAGGACTGCCCACCCTTCTTGGGGACTGCAGAGGGGCCGCCGATGCGAGTTCCGCCAAAAGGCTCAGGCAAGATACTTTCTTTGCATGCACCAACATATTCAGTGCGCATGCTTGAAGAGTGGGAGAAAGAGCAGCTGAAGCGTAGAGTAAGCTCAAGTACAGGATGCAACACGATAATGGATTACCAGCTTGAACTGCCTCTTTGGGGTCACTAAACTGCCTCATAACATCCCTTCCATTGACCATTTGCATGAAAATAACTCCGACACTGTGAATATCGCGACTCCGGGTATAAGACAGAACAGACTCAAGGACATCTTTGGATAACCTGACATGCCAATCGATGAGGAGCTTGGACGTATACTCTTCGCTTCACTCACCAAGGTGTGGGGCGTATAGACTCGTCCTCGTTCACGGTTGACATACCGGTGCCAAACGGATTAGACTTATGGTAGTCCTTCAACCTCGCATGATAACCAACTTTGCCTATCCTGACCATCTTGGAATGCGTTCTATTCTCTCGGGTAGCAAGATAAACGCAAGAAATGTCAAGACCTAGAACGATATTGAGTTGTGGCGATAGTTTAAGTCAAGACTCGGGCCGCACCTCTGTGAACTATGTCTGCTGAATGGACTGCATTCAGTGCAGATAGAATCTGACCCAGATATTCCTAGAAAAGTCAAAGTGAATTCAATACTAACATACTGCTCAAGACTTATAACGCACTGATGCTCGATCTTCTCGAAGACGTTCGCAATCCTCAAGAACATCTTGTAACGTCAACGCAGGTCGTTGTTCCGAGAGAATAATCAAGCGTGGTGGAGTACGTGAGTGAGGGAAATTCAGCTTGACAGCAAGAGTGCTTAGGAGGTTCGGATGGTGAATGTTGATCAATTTCTGAATCTCGGCTTCTGCAACGGCCAGTTTTTTCTTCCCTTAAGAAATATTAGCCTACTACCTAGAATATAAGGCGCATTGATCAGACCTTGACTAGATGTATAGTAATCCGAGTTGAAGTCGATGGTGTGAACCTCGAGCGGTAGCGTTGCATTCACGTCGTCACACAATGGATCTGCAAGGTATGTAATACCGAGACACTCTTCCTCGACGTGGTAAACATGATGGACAAGGACAATACCAAAGTAAGATTTGAACGCACCTTTCCGTGGGTGAAACATTTTAACGGCATTGAAACGGACTCCCCTAAATTCGATTTCATTCGGAAAAGACTCGGTGAGGGTGTCTCCGGAAGAGGGAACTTCTGTAGCATCAGACTGCGCACGTCGCCGAGCTGCCTTATACTTCATCTCCTTGGCAAGCAGATGCCTCTGTGCATCGGCCTGGATCTGCTCCTGGAGTTGTTCTGCGCGCTGAGCTGCTAATTCAACTGCCCTTTCTGCTTCTTCTTCCTCTCGTTGCTTTCGCTCCTGATTCAAGATCAACACATAGACTACAACGACAACGACGGGAACGTACTCTTTCTTCCTCTATAGCACGCCTCGTCATCTCAGTAGCAAGAGAACCAGAGGCTTCAATAGGAGGATGAACGTGATCAGCCAGCCATTCCTGAGTGGACGTGATGATCTGGTTGGAATAATTCATCGTGAGCGGCACAGTGTCCGCTTGGACAATGAATATAAACGCACCTGGAAGACCATTTCAGATCCACGGAGCTTCTGTGCCTCAGCGTGAATGGCTTTCTGAAGAGCTACTTCATGCTCATGGTTAATACCGCGAGTGGGCTTCTGAATAGTGAACGCGGGGGTTGCGAGGGTGGGATATGTTTTAGGTAGTCTGGCAAGGCATTTGACAATGAAACGTATGATCAGCAGAGACCTCTCACTTGGTGTGCAGGTGAAAGTAGGCCTTGGAGGCATGGGTTGGATCGGGATGGGTGACTTTGATGATGAACTCGGGCAACCTGGCAGCTCCCTAAACACGTATAATATTGTGATCTAATCAATAAAAACAAGTAGACAAACCTTCCAAGCCTTGGGTGGTGGAGGCTCAAAGAAGTCGGTATCATATATAGATTTCAGAGCAGTGATTTCGAGTTGTTGGAGTTCCTCAGTTGTTTCCATTGTGACTTGCTAGTGTCAAGGCAAAGCAGAATAACGCGTTGGACAAAGTCGTTGCTCGATGTGTATGAGGGTCCGTTGGACCTCAGCACTTCAAGCGGCCATGTCCAAAACTCCCTTTATACTGGAAGGTACCTGGCGATCGACTCGGAATGAGTCAAATTGTTCTAAAAACGGTCGTAAGAATTCAAAGACAAATTCACTATCAATTATTTGGCTCTGTATGCCAAATGCCTCTACTCCTAACACGCGTCAATAACAGTGAAACAGCCCCCACTCTCCATCTCCTCACATACTCAACGAAATCACTCATGCATTTCGTATCTACTACTTGTTCAAGCAAACTGCATCCACACCCTGCACTTGGCAGCAGCTGGAACATGTGCAATCCAGATAACTTGTGATTGTGTTACCTGTTCCACAGCTATACGCGAACGGCAGACCATTGTTATGACCTTTGACCGTTTCACACCCCACATTGTCTGTGATCAGCCATAAGCATACAGTCTAAGGCCCGCACGTCCAGAACTCGCTAGACTGCAAAGTACTCACTAGTGTTGGAGCAGGCGCGGCCGATCATCGTGGTGTCTGCGGCAACCATCGCTGCGACAGACATGATAATAGCGGCGAGTGAGATGAACTTCATAGCTGCAATTTGAGAGAGGGCTAATATTAGAGGCACTGATAGTGTTTTTGCTAAGCTAGTACTACTTACCTTCGCTCTTATACCTCTTCCAAGCGATATAGGGAGCTGGTAAAGCGGCCAAGTCAGGACCGCCGAAAACCCCCTATGCGGTCTGTTCTAGGACCGCTGCAAAGTGTAGGGGCAGAGTAATTCTGCCAACAACACTAGGGTCGCATCAACTTACCTGGATTCTTTTTGATGTCCATATTTCGTCACGTAAGTTGGTGCTTGAGCGAATCTTCCATGCTTCGACATTAGTATGCTGGCCTAATACATTAAGACGAAATCCTGTCTCTGTACATAGCCGCAGTTTCTTTCGTGATTACCCGAGACGCGAGCACCGGTTTATCCGCACGGAAGGATAAAAATCTTCAAGTTGACTACAAATTCCCGAAACATAGCTGTGGACAGAACGAGGATTGATATGGACAGCCATGTCCATAACAATTCTCGAATGTGACATACTAGTAGAGGAACCATGTGTCTATTGTGGGATTCACAGAGAAGCGGCTAAGATCGGAGAAAGTCAAGTATGAATTGAGGGCAGAAGAGTATGTATGGGTCGTCGAACTTCGCCAAGGTTGAAGGAACGCTCGTGAACGAGGACTTTGCATCATGATACCTTTTTACATGCAGAAAATAATTGCCGCTTGATATTAATGAATTGAAAGTAATATAGAAGTGACGGTGATTGCTAAATTATGTCGTAGGAAACATGAGGAAATGCTATTTTCCCTACGCGCAGTTGTTCATCCTGGCGCTCATCGCCAATGCAAGGTTCATGTTAGATATGCAAATCTCCTACAAATGGGCAGGCTATTCTTTTGTGCTAAATTTTTGTCCACGCGGAAGTGGACCTGTGATGTTCCATTCGAGCTTGAAGGTTCGTTGTTTATCACGTGATATACCGGTGTGACAAGAAGAGCTAGGGAACGAAGTGTAGGAAGACAGGAAGGAGCAGTTATTGAGGAGAATTCCGCCCGACCAATAACAGAGGTGCGTACAGATGGCAGCAGAATTGGAGAAGACTAGTATAAAAGTTCATGGCGGTTTCCAATACGGACAACTCGGATGCTATGTCTTTGAATACACCAAAACGGGCGAGGAGGTACAAGATGAGGCCCGTAAGGGCCTCGGTAGGAAAGTGAGAGAACGTGAAGGGGGAGTAGGCACCGAGGAAAATATTTTGAACCTGTGCAAGCCTGAGCGCGTGCGAACGGGTTTATGCCGTTGTGGTGTGACCCTGGGTACGGCTTCATCACTCTCGAAGGCTCCCTGCGACCACCACACTTGGGCAAGATCAAATGGTCGACATTGGTCTCAATAGGCCCGCATTTATGATGACCTAGGACAGAAAACCAGAGGAGAATTTGGCGGGAAGATGATTCACGTCCGATTTACGCTGTCGATGTGAGGAGTTGTTGGATAATGGAGAATTTTCGTAGTGTCATTTGTCATGGATCTTGTGCATGGAACAGTTTGTAGCTACCGGCAAGCCACCCAACCCTTCCTAGAGAAGGGAGTCAAATCGCGAGGACAATTGTAATTGTGACTCGTCCCGCATTTTTAATGAGAGGCATCACAAATATATTGTTGACTGCACAGAGAACTCCTTGGTTTTCATTCCTACGAATAATCTCGCATTTCGCGTCCATGGATATCCGAGTCTGCTTTAAGAGGTGGCAAACAAACCAGATAGACACGAGCACATCCGTTTGTACGATTCAGCCAACGGATTATAATGAAAAATAACACTGGAGTACTTACGAGACGAGACGACCACAACGCCACATCTTGTTTCACTACATCTCACTAATGGAGTAGATCCACCAAACATGAAATATGTTGAGTATAGGTCGGTGTAATTGCGTACATGAGGTGGTGCTCAGGGACTTTGTCGTCAAAAATTCCATCCGGTGAGTGGAACCACACGTGAATATATCAGAATCCCGGGTCTGGGATCAACTTGGTGGCGAGTTAGAAAGAGCCATAGACAGAAAAACAAAGGAAGAGAAGCAAATCAGAGAAGCTGAGGACAGAAAAGAAAAGTTGAAGACGGCAGGCTCGAGCCTGCTGGACTCCTGGAGTATGGTGAGCTCACCCAGCTCCCGCCCCCCCTCGACACATCACGTGGTGTCATGTGACTCCTGGAAATATTTTCAAGACTCCATCTTCAAGTTTCACGGGTCCGCGACGGTGCGCAGACTGTAGCCCCACAACGCACTTCAAGTTATCAAAAACGTACGAAATATTCGTTCTTCCCACTGATCCTGTCTTCAAGCTCCAAGCTTCGCCGCGGCTGCACCCTACCTGCAGCCTATTATCAACCCCGGAATCTACTCAACATGCACTGCTCGCGCTGTCCACAACTCTCGCGCCGCCTGGACTATCACTTCTGTTCCCACCACATAGTACCCCTCCTCCTCCGAGTTCCAGTCTCAACCTGTCAACGACACTGCCGGCAAGTCACGAGTCTCGATCAGCGATCTGCGACCGACTATTCTGCGACTAATACTTCCCTTGTACTCGAGCAATAGTCATTATGACTGTTGGAGGCACTGTGTCCGCATTACAGAATATTGTTTCCACCATCTGGATATCTGTGGATCAATGCATTGTACTCTCGGCGAGTCTGCATGCAGGATACAGCACTAAGGTTGGTATGTACTATTGTTTGACTTTTATGTGTTATTCCGCGCCAATGAAGTTCACGCAATTGGGTTTACAGCTGTCGTCATGTGTATTGACGACGGCCCTTATCTTTCCCTCAGGCAACATATCATCAGCGCACCGGACGGTATTTGTATATTTTGTAAGAACCGTGAGATATGTAGCTACAATGAATATAATTGACTAGATTGTACGAGTGGGGCTACTAAGTCACTGAAATAACAGGAATATGTCACAGTACTGTTTCACAACTTTCGCAGCTGAATTTCACGATGTGATAAATTATTGAATTAAAAGTCTCGCTGGATCTACACCTATAAATCAACTTGGCATGTTCATCTTACTCATAAATATCAAAGGTACTACACAAATAAAATGATTGCGAGTCGAGAACCTTTGCGCATTTGCAAAGGGTTCCCTGCCTATAATATTTCGTTGTTCGTTGTTAGCGCAGCCGCGAAATTCCAACACAAGAGACGTCACGTGCTGTCGCAAAGTCTTAACTCTAACCCCTACAGTCGTGCCTCCTTTCGGGAATAGACTACCAAACTCGTCTCAGCCAATACAGCATATAATCACTCGGTACTCCAGTCTATCTCTGATTCCACATCGAAGTCTGCATCTTCAGGCAGTTCGGTACCTCCCCCGCATATTATCCAACCAAGTATCGGTCTCACCGTCTTCGATCTCTTCACCTCTGTCTGGGCTTTCTGTCGACAACAAGCTGTTCATTACATCGTGGCTCCGTCTTCCCACTGATTTTGCTTTCGGCCCAAACAATTGCGCGTTGAGGTCGTAAAAATTGATCGTTGGGTGCTCTGGTCGCTTGGTTTATGTTCGCTAGCATGTGACCAATGAACGGGGGCGCTCAGCGGCTACTCACGGAGGAATCATACATGCGCCATTGTCGGATCTGTGTCGTGTCCACAAGGATACCCACATTTTGTCGATTTCGTAGCACAGAATCCATACGCGTGAAAGCAGACATTGTCTTCCGTCATAGAACTTGGTCGAATGGAGAAGATCTTAATATTGTCGGAGTGAGTAAACATATTGTTTGCCCGAGATATGGACTTACAGCAAAGATATTCCCTTCAGGAATCCTCATCAAGTGTGTCCACCATGGCAATGCTGATTGGCCGTCTTCGAAGGGGGTATTAATGGGATAGTGTCCACGTGCATAACGTTCAAAATGACGAAGAAATGGTTTCTGAGCATTGTAAGCAGCTATATATATTTTTTCAAGATGAATCCAAGAAGACCCTTCAAGAATACAAGCACGCGAGGAAAGATAGTGTAGTTTTTCATGGGAAGGCCCGAAGACTCAGATGTTAAAGTTTTTGCACTCTGTGCAGGGAGCATGATCGTAAGGGCGAGTGGGTTTAAGTGCTAAATTCCGCTATGGATGATACATAACAACTGTTGTCAGCGACGTAGACGGGACTTTATCTGTTATGTCAATAGAGAGCAAAAATCGAAGCATCAGTCGGACCTCCTGACAAGGCTTCACGAACTCGAGAGTTGAAGATAGCGCCACCGCGCAGATCTGGCCAGACTCTTCTAGCGTGAAACTGACTAGTGTCGCTGTCTTGATCTGTTTCAGCATCATATAGAGCCCGATGACAAAGAAATACAAGCCAATGTCTGATACAATCACACTCATGGACAATGGTAGTACTTATATATGTTGCTGGTATCGGGAGCAGTGTTGTTACTAACCCGGGTTATAACTGAAAAGGTTATAACTGCGCCGTCCTGC
>LVVM01004688.1:0-12613 GCA_001882365.1 Rhizopogon vesiculosus | reverse complement strand
ATGCAAGACGCAGTCGCCGTGAACTAGCAGAAGACGATACGTCCAGCATGTATACGATCACGCTGGAGAGCGTGGATGATAAGGATTAGAACGATGGACTCGGAGATGGGCAACCTGCAGGGGGGAGAGAGAAAGGGGAAGGCCAATGATACCGGAGCCAATGGAGATGGGGATGTAAAAGATGAAGATGTGCGTGCTGCCATCTTGCATGATTTCAAGGTGCCATTCCCGACGAGGAGATTGAGTCCAGGTTACATCTGCAGTTACCATGGCTCCTTCGTCTCGAGCTTGACTCACAGTGATTTTGCCAAGTCACAACAGCTCTTGAAACCGAGTGAAGAGGAAGCTGTCAAAGATTGGCTAGCTCATCATATCAGCATTTGTCGTTATATAATTCTCGCTACATACTCTTACATACTGTAACTTCCGACGTACTTACTAAAGTTCTAATAACCACGATGTTCACGAATCTGACGTCTGCCGAGCGAACTGTAAATTCGGTCAGTGTAACTTTCCGTTACTATTCGTTACATGAGTGACTCACGAAGTGGTGGGCTATCACGAACTGACCGTAGGGCATAGTATGATGTACGCACCTCCTTATCGTTCAAGGTAGGCCTGGGCCCTCATATAATCTCCCGTAGGCAGACCTTAGACGATGGGTATAGTGCCAGTGTCGACAAATATGAAGTTGAAATACTTTGACGACTGCTAGTACTAAGTACTACATATACATGTTAGTGGTACTCATTATCCCCCGTCTACTCTAATGCTAGAACCTGAGAATGTAAAAATTCTAAACACCACAATCAATCGTCCAACTCTAAGTATGTAGTTGCAGTCTAGATTCTATATTTGCGTATCAGACCATCCGATTTTATAATATGTGTACTCCACATCTTCGCCAAGATCCCTTCCTCGCGTATAATCATTGTGCGCATCGCATGTAATAGATTCCTTCGATAGTATCACCAGATCAGCATCACCGTTTGGATCGACATCGCATGCCTTGAGAAACACGGACTCGACTGTGCTCGATTCGAACGTGTGCGTTGGTCGAAGTGGTATCACCAGATGAAAAGCGGCGGGAGATAAGGTGCGTTCGGAAGGGCGACGTAAGAGTTGTTTTAGACAATCCTTTATCCAGACCGCGTGATCGGGTTCATATATAATGTCTGCACCAAAGACCACATCAAATGGGTATGAAAGACTACTCGGTCGAGGAGAAGCGGTGGTAGAGAAAGATGACCAGTCGAGAAAATGAGTAGTAATGGAATGGGTCGAGGGAATGACATCGTTCGTGGGAGGAAAGTTTGCACTAATGTTCGACCCGAGGTTGGCCAACACCGAAGGGTAGAAGTCGGTAGCGACCACAGAAACTTCGCGATTATCGAAAGACGGTAATATATGCAGTAGTTTCGCAACCACCAAGCTAACCAGCCCCGTTCCGGCTCCGAGTTCGAGGATATTAAACCTGCGTGATTCAGCATCACCAAAGGATAAATCCAATCCAAACCGCCCAGGATCCTCCACAATCATTTCCGCCAAGACACATGACCCGCCCCACGTCTGAGCTCCCACACTTCCATAGTCATCATTGTCCAGAGGAATCTCTGTCAGCTGCGCTGCTACGCGCCTCTGCCCATCAATAGAGCCAAAAGTAAAATTACGAGTTATAGTTCCAGTAGCAGCGAAACCAGCGCAAATCGCGATTAGCGATGCAGCCTGTTGGAATAGTGCCTCCGTATGAGCAAATGTGGGCTCTGGTTTCGCCACATTATCCAAGGATGTATCCTTAGAATGCAATAACTCTTGCCAGACTTCGAGCTGCGCAATAAGAGCAGTCAGCCACCGCATAGCATACGAGCGCTCGAATGCGTCGGATCGGATAACGTGGACCTCGCTATCAAATTCATGGCGAAGGTGGAATTTTCGAGTTTCCTTGACTTCGGGAGCCCGCACATGTTTGCGATGCGAACCACGAACTTCTGGTTGGTAAAGCGACCGTAAATAGGTTAGGGCATCGAGAAGTTGCGCGGCAGAAAAACTGGCGATCTTGGCGATCGGTGGAAGATATATGGTCGGTGGACAGATAACGGTCATTTCAATGAGTCGGAAATCAAGAGGCGAGAAGATAGATGGAAGTGCTAGCAAACACTCATACTGCTTGAATGATAGAGAGGGAGTCCCAGGATAGAGAAAATGATCAACGTCAACATCCAGGCGTATTTGCTCGTATTATTATCCAAACTGGTTCAAACAACACGGTTCTGTCGAATTCAGAATGACCTGCTGCTCATGACGTGATTGGCAAGATGAACAATTCTATCCCACCATCTAGCTTTCCGAATGTTTCCACCTTTATGTCGCAATCGTCGTTGCACGACTCCATCCACGCCGATCCAAATTCACCCGATGCACTGAAGCAGAATGTCCAGATTGCGCTTGAACATGTCGCAAGAATTCAGTCACTAGCGCGAAGTTGCTTGCACGGCATGTAAGCCTTTCTCCCCAACTTCACGCTTCTCCGATGTTCAATGAATGCTAGACAACACGCATATCAAGCAGGAAGCAGTCCATCACATACAGCAGGCATGTAAGCTCTATTCTGAATTATAAATCGTATTTTACGCTTCTTCTTTGCAGCTGAGCAGGCAGCACTTACACAGGCACTCCGCTCGCTTGCTGAATTCTTTCGGCAAACTGGTATAGGCGCATACCCTTTTCCACCCTCCCCCGAGTCTCAGAGCGCACCGTCACCTCCCACCCAGCAGCAACTCATTGATAGCACTGCTCGCGAGGTACAAGTGCTTTATGAGCAACTCAAACGCATTCAAGAGAGCAGTACCGTTGCTGCAAATTTACTTGGTGCCGCTGATACCGTCCCTCGTGCACGATAATCATCAGTGTCAGTTCTACTGTACATTGATTTTGATGATATTTGACCAGTTGCGATATACTATGGTAGTGCGTAGGCTAACCAGCTCAGTTCGGAACACGCACTTGAACCAGTTTCTGTGTGCATTACCTGATCACACATAAATAAGTCGAATCAACTTGAATGCTGCAGTTGAGATTCATATTGCAGACAGCGGCTATGCGTAGGATAAGTATATTTGAATCAACTCACAGCGAAGATCCTCAAAAAAAAAAAAGGAGTACGTACGCAGTGGCAGCTTCCGCATGAGTGAAGGGGGGCAGTAGTAGGTTCGGTATGGAAGATTGCTTCTCTCGGCCCATTGATCCTTTTCGATGCGTGCTCGGACAAGCTTTCTTCCATACCAAGTACATCCAGGAGTCGGTCGAACACGGCATCCTCGTAGAGCTAAACTCTAGAACGAGTCTTGGGGCAATCTGACATTTTGTATGTGGTGGTTGTCGGGCGCCAGAGTCAGACAGGAGCTAGTTGTGACACTGGGTCCTTGCTAATCCATGGAACGATTGTCTATAAAGGCCTGCTTAGGGGGAGACTAAACCTAATCCTCGTATAAGAACAAAATTTTGGTGGGTGTCGTCAGTCGTGAGCGGAGCCAGCGTCGATACGAGGAGTCGAGGACGACAAGGTACTATGCGCATATACCGTAATACAGGTGTGTAGGATACAAACGAAGGGTATATATATCTAAAAAGCACAGCTTCGGCTACAATATCTCCAGTGTCCTAACGTGAATCAAGTTGTAAAACGAAGTAAAGTCTCTGACTTGTGCGATGATGAGGTGATCTGATGCGATTCTCTTATATTCTCCGTCCCACTGCTGCGCTAGCAAAAATGGGCTAAAAGGCTGTCCAAGGCGAACAATCAATCGCAATGCTCGCGAGTAAGAGTGAGACTCTGACTCAATCTGCCCATTTTCTGCAGGAGACCTGGGTGGGCTCCAATCTTCCACGATATGCGTATTGTCTGCAAAGTCAGGCAGCTCGAGAAGAGAACGATCCCAGGGACGGACAAGCAGGAATTCCTGGCGAGTGGGTCTCGCCCGGGAGAACTGAACCAATCTGTCTTCCGTGGTGATCAAAAGATCATTAAGCCCGTCGGTCTTTACTTCATACGTGATCTCCTGGTCATGATCTGCTCGCCGTCTGACTTCTGTAACGGGGAATATGATACAAGGGAGATGCAGTCGGCAGTTGGCGAAACGTGGTGCACGTAAATTGTAAAATAGGGTATAACATTTCGAAGCCAAATCCACAGCCACGGAATTTCGCAGCGAGGAGACTGATGTTTGAATCTCATCTTCGGACGGAGATGGCGGTGTGCATGGCGGAGCTTCGTACGAGGTAATTTCAGCTGGGAGACAGCTGTTGAACTCCGAAGATTTTCCGACCCAGTCCAAGGCACTAATGTCGCCAGACCGGGCCACGATCTCCTGCAGAAGCCGGCCTAGCGCGTTTTGCTTCCTCTCGCCGTAAATTACAGGTAGGTGGACACCGAAGATGCCAAACAATGAGTATGCAACATCTTCCTGCAATGTGGTGACTCGCATCGACGCCCACTGGAGTTTCTCTCGAGCGCCTCTCATCCCCGGACGGAAGGCAATGATGGCTCGTGATTCTATGCCCGTCGCATATCCTAACTCCTGCAAGATCGCGACGGACTCCTTATGGTTGGGAGAGCGATCGTCGAGGTATAGGGACCAATCTTTCTGATAAAAGAGGACAACTTTGGGAGCCATGAGTTCCTGAAACGTCCATCCTCGCCTGTTCCAAGCGCTTTTTGCCAGCGCGCCAGACTTGGACGAAGGCAGAACATCGGATAGATGTACGATCGTAAGCGCTGAGTGGCGATACCACTCAAACATGGAGTTGACCGATTCTTGAACCTCAACATTATTATTCTTGCAGGTCTGTAGAGTATCAGGTATCTTGAAATATGTGTTATTTGAGGCCTCACTTTGTATTTCCGTGTCGTGAGCATCGTCCAACCTGAAGAGCATGTATTGAAAGGCTTCGATCGCTTCATCATAGCGTTGTCCGCCATGAAGTGCTGTATGCTTCAACTGGTGTCCAAGGTAAGAATGAGGATTGAGTTCTATGACCTACATATTACCAAATAAGCTTGGACTATAAAGGGATGGATGTTATCACACCTTCTGTGCATCAAGGAGCGCTTCCTCCCATAACATTTCCCCCAACTTCGCCTCACAGCGTTTTGCAAAGATCGTATGAGTTGCGCAATCGAGGTCAATCGCCGCCGAGTAGAGCTCGATAGACCTGTTGAAATTTCCTGCAGCGAGGGCAATATCTCCACTTGCAGCGAGGTCAGGTTCTCCGTTGGCAGCGTAGACCAGCCTGCACTCTTGCTTGAAGGCTGAATAAAATGCAGGTGAGGATTATAGCCTTGCATCATGACTGAAGACTTACCAGTGCACCAATCAAGGCAGCTGGCTTTCGTATTTTCATCACTCATATCCATCATCCATCGGTATGATTCGAGGGCCTCTTCAAGTCTATCTGCATAAAAGAGTGCATAACACCGTTTCTTGTTCGCCGTCTGCCACATCGCTTTGAGGTCCCACCCGAAAAGCTGTACAAAGCGAACAGTTGATGGAAAAACATTTTGGTAGAATCACTAAAACGTACCACTGCAAAGACCTCATATGTAGAATGAATTTCCAATCTAGATGTGAAAGCGCTAGTGTTGAGAGCAGCACTGAAATGGTCAGCAGCTTCGTCGTGACGCGTGTTATCCAAGGCCTTGATTCCCATTTGGACACGCAAATATGCCTGCGCGCAACGTTCAGAAAACGCAGTCTAACCTGGTCGTACATGAAACTTACTTCCACGACACAACAGGCACGAGTATCCGCATTAGGGCAAGCGGTAGCCAGCTCTTGGACGCGCAACATTGCATCGTCGGTTTCATTTCCATTGAACAGCGCGACGGCCTGGAAAGCGTAATGAAGCGGCGAGTATATGAGAAAAATCAACCTGCCTTAATTAAGAGAAGAAAATGGCTGGTCTGTAAATCTCCGTCTGTGAACATGAACGCGAGGTCGAATGCTTTCATCGCGTCGTGGAACTGTATCTTCCCGCAGAGGGCGATGCCCTTGGAGATATAGCCCGTTAATGAGGGCTGAATGCTGATAGACTACATCACTTCAAAGTTAGCTTGCGTTAAGGAGGTCACTGCGTCAGTGTATCTCACCCTAAGTGCATCCTGAAGTGCGTGGTCCCAGTTGAATTTTCGCGCTGCAACAAATGAGCGATTGGCATAAAGGTTGTGGTTATTTCCATCAGCGTCGATTGCTTGTGCCAATAGTTCTTCAGCAGTATTCAAGTCCCCAGTTATGCATGCATCGTAGATAATCGTGCTTATTGCGAGGATCTAGATGAAAAATGCTCACATTGCGTTCCAAGAGGCAAGGTGGAAACATGCCTTGGAATCTGAGTCATGGGCCTTGGTATGAATATTGCGAATCAATGCGCAAGAATGCGAAGGGACAGGAAATCAGGGAGATTACCTTACTTTCTGCCTGTTTCTCCGGAGCATCCCCCTGCAAAGTTCCCTGGGCGAAATGAGATGACGACGACTCGGAAAATGAACGGGAACTTGCCTCTGATAACCCTTCCTCGGCAGTATCCTCCAGCAAAGCGGCCTCAGGTACTGCCCACTCTGTGATCATTTTATTTGCGCCTGCGCTAAGGATGTGGTTGCTATGCATAGAGAAGTTGACACAGTACGCTTCGTCAGAATCCTTGAATATGGCGATGTTTCGTTGATCTGAGAGCCGCCAGAGCCGCACTTGGTTATCATAAGATGCGGAGGCGACAAGGGTGGCAGCAGAATTGATGGCGATGGCAGAAATAGAGTCGGAATGGCCACTCCAAGGATCACCGGCCTGCTGCCATGTCGATGTATTCCACTCTCGTATGGTAGGATCTGAAGTGGATCCCGCTGAGAGAAGGCGTGTGCCATCGGGAGTCCAAGCCAGCGAGAAGTTCGCTGCCAAATTGATTGCAGCGTGAGCCTTGAAGTACGCGATAAGTTCCCTCGTGCATGGATTCCATATTTGTATATTCTTGTCTGTTGCAATGGCAAGAAGTTCACCAGAAGGCGAATAACGAACGCAGTTGACTTCATCGCGACAATTGATTGGATTTCCTTGCACCTGCCAGCATTTCGTGCACCAGAGCTCCGTCGTTTTGTCCCAAGAACCAGTTGCCAGGACTGCACCATCGGGCGAAAAGGCTACTGAACAAATTTGTTTACGATGGACTTTGGGAGCTTGGATAAGACAGTCGCCACTGTCTCCGTGCCAGACGATGAGCTCTCCGCTTGTATCGCCGCTCGCTATAAATCGCCCGTCTCCTGACACCGCTACGGCACGCACCCAGTCGCAATGCCCCTCCATTTTCTTCAACACAAATCCGTCCCTCATGTCCCATAGACCAAGCGTCTTGTCGTACGAACATGTTACCACCCGGCGTCCATCGGGGAAGAATGCGAGTGCGAGCACACTGTCTTTATGATCGTGAAATGCTCGAGTGGGTGTGGTGATTCGAATGATGGGCAGCGATGCTCCAGCCATTCTCGTGGAGGGCCAAATGGCTTTGAGAAAGATCAAAGTCGTCTTGCTATGGGAATCGTGATCGTCTTGCTCAGAGCTACAATCGTCTTTGGTGCTTCGAAGTTCCCAGCCTGCCTCGTGACTTCTTACTAGACGCCGGGCTGCTCGCCCTCTCAAATTTCTACAAAGGCAGTCACAGCAATGTCATTTGTCCACATTGCTCGACCATGTTCAACTTCCTGGCCCCTACACTAGGGTACTGGGGGACATCAGCATGTGGTGGCTGGGCTTGCGCCGCCCGCTGGATTGCCAGTGCAAGAGTTCTCTTCAAACAAACCGCTTGATAAAGTTCGTTGATACAATGAGACCACGGTTTATGTTTCAAACTTTCCGATGATATATGGAGACCACTCACCAGGGCCATGGATTTGAGGATTGGGCTGAGCGCGATCGACTGAGATACATGAAGGAACACTTCGTACCGATTGAAAGCCAGTGAATAGCTCTGAATGCCAGGGATCGAACTGTGCTCGCCGAACCTAATTTTTTTAATCACCCTTCATCTGACGGATTCTGACCTTCAACAGTCTACTTGATACCCACGACGATCTTACTTATATGTAAGTAGTGACAAAAGTATATGTAATAATAGACGGTTGTTTGGTCTAGATGACGCTAACGTGATTTCACTTCGTTCCGTCGTCTTCCCAGCCTCCCCAACAACACCATGAGCGAGAGACGGCACGAGGAACGGAGAGAAGAACGTCACCACTCAAGAGGTTATCATAGACGAAGTGGTAAATGTTACTCCTCAGTCCCTAAAGATTCTGACTGATTTTCTGTGTCCATACTGGTTACCACGCACTACGGCTGTGCTGGTAATGGGGCGACAACACATTCACTTACGCTCATATGTATAACATGTTATATGCATTCGCCGAGCAGGGGGAGATCGGGGACGGAGTCGTTCGAAATCTCCTGAGAGGCCCAGCCGACATGACGATGAAGAGTACAGAAAGTCTCGTCATGCTAAGCGTACAAAGTCCCGAAGTCCATACCGCTCACGCAGCCACAAATACTATGATGAAGAGAGAGACAGAGAAAAGGATAATCGACATGTAAGATACTTGCCGTCTTCTTCCCGCGGTGTTCTAACACTGCTGTAGGATCGAAACAAACACTACGAACGTTCCGAAAGGCGCGGACGAGCCAGAAGTCGCAGCGTCGTACGTCATCCCTTCATTTTTCATGAGTTGCTTTTGACCTTTGAAGATGTGTGCATAAATACACCTAGACTCCTGAACATCAACGCCGATCTCCTTCGCCTTCGACAAACTCTACTGTATCGTCATCATCTGGGGAGTTAGAATCCCATGCTGGCAGCAGTCATCGTATGTTGCGAGGAAAGTCGCCAATCCGTCGCTCTCGCTCTCCTTCACGTAGTCGTAATACTCGCAAGCCCGAAACGAAGCACAGAGACAAAGACCGAGAGAAGAAGCATAAGAAGCGCAAGGACAGGGATAGCGCGAAGGACAAGGAGAGACGTAGCGTCTTGACAGGCAAGAAGGTCTGTTTTCTCTTTCCCTGATGGGCTTCAGACTGATATAATCGCCTCAGATCAAGTTGAAAGTTCATAAAGATGCCAGGGATCTTGAGATGGATGCGAATAGACAGAACTTACTACAGTTCCTGAATTCTACGTATGAATAGTATGGTACCAGGTACAGTTACCCTGCGTTACGGCTATGCTTCAGGAACTATTACTCATTCCAGCGGGAGATATTACATAATTATCCCCTCTATACAATGACGCAACTGAGTCCCCCTCACTTAACTTTAGCCTTTACACTCAGTGCTGAAAACATAATGCCTCTCCTCGACCCACTCAACGCTGTTAGGAACGCTCTCACGGATGCGGGCGTCATTCCAGACGTTATTCCCGCTGATCCCCCATTCATCCCTAAGGCACTGCTTGTCGTGACCTTCCCAACCTGCCAAGAGGCCCTTCTGGGCAACACACTCACAAAATCAGACACCGCTGATGAACCAACCGTTGCGTTTACCCCGATGCAGGTGCCAGATGTGACTGAGGAACCCACTTATACGCTAGTCATGACGGACCCGGACGCGCCATCCAGAAAGGATCCGAAGTTCGGCCAATGGCGGCACTGGGTGGTCAGTGTTTTCATCAACAACAACTTTGTCTGAATTTATGTGTAGACCACCGGTGTGAAAGCCCCTCCGTTGTCAACTTTTGAGACAGGCAATCTCGCTGCACAGCTCACCAAATCCGCTGTGACGCCGTATCAACCTCCTGCTCCTCCCAGGGGCACAGGTCCGCACCGCTACGGTAAATAGGAACATCGATACTGAGTTGCCGCGCGGACATTAACGTTTACTGCACTAGTACTTTTGCTGTACCAAGAGCCCAGTTCGGACTTCTCTATTCCAGCCGCTGCCCCAGAACGCAAGAATGGGCCTGCGGATAGGAAGAATTGGAACGCAGCGAAATTCGCCGACAAGTACGAGCTGAAGTTAGTTGCAGTCAACTTTTTCTATGTCAACGGGGAGGAATAGGAGGTCTGAAGAGCGGCACTGCTTTAAAGTATGTACCTTCGTTGAAATGATCCAAGTGATGCCAAAGTTAGCGTATGTGTGTATGTACTTGATTGATCGCAAGTAATTTGACTTGATTGATCGCAACCAGGCCTTACTTAACGGTGATGCTACTTGACAGTGTAGGTAGGTTCCTGGCCGTTCCTGATTGACCCTGAGGCTGAAGACTAACACCCGCCGCTTACACGACGGAACTCGTTTGACATGTCGGCGGTGCGCATCTCTGATATAAATTATAAATTATGCAGGTCGCGTCATCATAACTTGCATTAGGATCCCCACCCAAGCTACACAGGAAACATGTTAATCTTCTCGAGTCTATTCATCATACTACTTGCGGCCTGCCCAGCTTTGTCACTGGATCCTTATGATTTCGTCACAATAGTGTTGATACAAGCTGGCATCATTCCAGATGTCATTCCAGCGAACCCGCATTTCGATCCCCAAGCGCTTCTCTTTGTGACGCTCCCCGTAGGGCCAGTGCTGCTCGGCAACACGCTTAATAGCACGACCAGCCTCACTCCACCCAATATTAGCTTCACCCCAATGCATGCACCAGCTGATCAACTCTATACAATTGCCATGGTTGATCCCGATGCACCCACGAGGGAGAATCAGACGTATGGAGGATACAGGCATTGGTTGGTGCGTCGGTGTTCATTCCAGTGAGATGATTGTATGAGGACTTATCAATTACACCCACTAGGCAACAGGCATAAAACCTCCGCAACGCATCAATGACTTGGCAGTGTTTACGCAAGCAGATACAACACCCTACCTTTCTCCGAATCCTCCTGCAGGCAGTGGTTCTCACAGATATAGTAAGAGTGCGATCATTTCATTTCTCCAAACCCTAATGAGACCTCCTGAAGCGCTACTGCTATATCGCGAGCCAAGCAATAACTTTGCAATTCCCGAGGGTGCAATCGAGTACGGGGGTGATTTCAACAGTAGGAAAAATTGGAACGCCACTGTCTTCGCTGAGAAATATGGTCTTGAGTTAGTAGCAGCTAACTTCTTTCATGTGTCTGGGCCGTAGCAGTAATTACCATAATGTTGATGGGCAGTAGTAGTAATGACTAATTACCATAATAATGTTATTGGACTAATCTACCATCGTTACATTGAGTCACGATGTAAACAACCAAAGTACATTCGGGCAGCCGAAACAGTGCGGAGATGATGAGGCCAAAGATGGTGACCCAGAAGATCTGTCAGGCGAGGAGATGTATGGAAGATCATATGAAAGAAGAATGGATGAAGAAGTGAATTATAAGAGGATGGGGAGGTGGAAGATGTTATGTGTCGGGGACGGATCAGCAGATCCAGCCCATGATCATGGCTGATGAAGTCGTCGGCCAAGGCTCAATATCCGGAAGATAGGCCAAGTCCGCGTCTGCAGATATTTGCTCCACAAAATGCGCACGCGGTAGACACTGCAATAAAGGTACCGCAAAAAATACAGCCATGGAGAGGAAAACGGCAGGGCAGTACGGAGCTCAGTTGGTCTGTTGCTGACTCTTGGCCAATCCACTGCAGAACCCGTACCACATACACAACCTACTACTTCCACAGAATGGCCGGTTGGACGAAATGATATGCTGTAGAAGGCTCCGTGGTGCTCTTACCTGCTAGTTCGATGTTTAACGGTCCAGACTCGAAAGGGTGGTCCACGGTCACAGACAGAGGCTCGAGCGTGCATCGAAATGTCGTCCTTCTTCGAGGATGACATCACCTTCATTTCCGAAATATGTTGCCAATTGCATCCATGAATTCCAGCTTCGTCTGGCGCCGTCTATGCTGACACGATCTGGTAGGTTGGGCTGGGCCGAGCGTTAGCTCGGGGAGGCACGCAAGCAGGTGGAGCCGCTGGGTGGGCGGGACAACATGCTTACGATTCGATCGAGTCAGCAAAGACTGTGCCAAGGTCAAATTAACGGTACTATATTATGCCGGTGTATGTACGATGATAAATAAGGCAAGGAGTTAGGAGTAAATGAAAGGGAGGTCCTAACTGGAGTTTGAAACCTAACCTAACACGGGCCGGTGCGGACCGTTGAAATTCAAGTGTCAGCCTTCTCGAGGCGCGACATTTATCTTCTTCACAACGCGTGCATCTGCATGGATTCGTCACTACCACCTGTCAAACGAGGGCGTGGACGACCGAGAGGAAGCAAGAATAAATTGGGTGCAGGAAACGCTGTGGGCAACCCCGAAAACGGCAGAACGGACATGACATTGCAGAGAGTAATACTCTAGGTGAGGATTTTTTGTATCACGAGTTGACAAGCGCCTTGATAAACAAATCTCAGAAGCAGATCATAGCACCTTGCAAACACCGATCAGAGACGCGCGAGAATCAGCACTGTAACAATGGTAAGCCAGATTCAAATTCCGTACATTAAACGGCGGAGAGAAGAATTCCCAGCTCGGTTTTGCCCTTCTCGACTTTATCATCAATGAGGTACACTCATGGCAATTCTGCCTGT
>LVVM01004685.1:0-10535 GCA_001882365.1 Rhizopogon vesiculosus | reverse complement strand
TGGAGAATTGCGGCTTGGGAGGTGCTGATGAATAGGTATTCGAAGTCTGGATCTGAAGCGATTGTAACACTCGGAGATTGCTACCACGAAGACCTGGAGAAACCCTCGAGCTACGACATTCAGATCGACTTGGACGTGCCAAGAACCATTAGTGGTCATATTATGTTTCGTACACGGTACGGTCTAGGGTACGTATCAGTCCTTACTTTGATGCCATCAAGTCCTTACTTTGTTCCTTCAGGCAACGTTCCCTTTTCCACGTCCTGCACTCCTTCTCGTTACGATGCCCACAATGTGGCTATGTGCAGGGCATGGGCCCTATCGCCGCGACCCTCCTATGCTACTTCGAGCCACAAAAGGTTTACGCTGCCCTTGTGCGCTTACATGATACCTACAACATGCACGCCATATTTTCCCCCGGCTTTCCAGGGTTACTCCAGGCCATTTACGTCCAGGAACGAATCATGGAATCAAAAATGCCAGACGTGTATTCTGCGTTCAAGAAGCATATGATTTCCACAACTTCGTACGCGACCAAGTGGTATATCACTCTCTTCGCGAATTCCGTCCCATTCCAGACGCAGCTTCGGCTGTGGGACGCTTATCTCCTGGAAGGGCAAGATCTATTTGTCGCCATGGCCGTAGCCATCGTATGGGTCTATCGTGGCATGTCACTCTCATTTCCCAAATGATCTCTGTTCTGACCTTACCTACTACATAGATCATATCACCTCCAGTTCTGCAAATTTCGAGACCATCCTCTCCCTTCTCTCTTCTTTCTTTGTGCCTGAAAATGACAACGCGCTTCTATCCTGGATAGAACAGATGCTCGGCGACAAAAAGCTGCGGTCACAGATAGCACAGTGGCGTCAGGACTGGGTCCAGCTCGTCGCGTCAGGGCAGGATGGCGATGCGCTGCTATAGCACCACCTCGCCCCTCTCCGCGTCTCAGGTTTATTTTTCTTGTGCTTTCGTTCTAATCCCCATTGTTTTGATATCAGAACTTTCGCTGTTATCGGAACACTTGTATATACGGCGACTGCATCTTGGTCGTTGTACTCATTCTCCTCGCATCACTCAATGGAACCGGTCAAATGCAATTTTTAATATACGTGCTAACTGCCTCATCAACACCGCCACTTGTTACTTGGGTTTCGGTGATACATTGACTTGGGAAATATCACTTGCATCGGCTTACTTGACACGAACGAAACACTAGTTGCTACAGAGCAATCAATTGGTATTACGGAGAAGAGAGGTATCCCTTGATTACAGTGCAATTGAAATTGTCACCAACCAATTTCTTGTGGGGATGGCTTCTCTCTACTTGATCTGAGATATTATTAGTATTTATACTATGCCACGGCCCACGCTAATAGAAAATAACCGGTCCGTTATGTACCTGTGCGCGGGTAACTAATAATGTGTAGTCGCATAGACGTCATTGCAGAGTGAGTCGGTACTGACTATAAGAACTGTCGATGCCGGTGAGGGACGTGTGAGTTTGCTACTTACCTGCGTCGCAGCTTCAAGAGCTTAGCATGCAAGTTCGAAATTCAAATGGGGGATAGGGTCGAGATGATATGTGACTCGTGGTCGAACGAATACATGGAATTAAAATACGGTCAATTCTGATGATCCTACAAGACGATACATATGTAAAATACGAATATCCAAGCGAACATCGTAACAGTCACATAGTAAAAGTCGCAAGGACGAGGTCCAGGCATGTATCCGAGACGCCTTGGGAGTAAGGAGTAGTAAAGCTCCTCACTCCTTGGAGCGCGCGACGGACTGGTGTTTGATGTTATTGTAACGTAGTTCAATAGAGCCCTCGAGAAACAGCAGAACCAATGAGACAAAGACAAAGTGAGCAGGATGAGTAGCGTATCGTAACATGGTTTTCCAGGGTTCTCAATAGACACCCCCGGGAAACAACAGAACCAATGAGACGACAATGCGAGCGGGATAGGTGTAGCATAGTTTTCCGAGGTTCTCAATAGACGCCCCCGGGAAACAGTAGAACCAATGAGACGAAGACAATGCGAGCGCGATGGGTAGCGTATTATAGGACAGGTAGAAGTGGTTCGTGACTGTCGTTGATGGAGTGCGAGTGCGATCTGATATATGGGATGTGAGAGAAAGTGGGAAAAGATGTGAGTGAGAATCCCGACGAAAAGACGGGCTTTTATATGTCTGCAGAATCCGGGTGGCTGACAGTCGTTGACTCCGACGGTGAGATCTGTCGGCGATGACATCCACGTACAGTATTCCAAAGCACAAATTTGGGTCGATCGTGTGTACAATGTACATCGGCGGAGTAACAGGTGATTCTTACGCGGAATATTTTGCATCTTTCGACGCTGAACAGGTGTGCAGTGGCTGAAATACGGGTCTAGCAGCGTTATGAAGAGTGGAAAATGGTAAAACGACCTGCGGGTAATCATAAAATCCCGTCCAAGGATATTTTCCATGCTGGAAATGTGAAAGAGTGTTTCACGGTCCTCTTCTGTAATCCGTCATCTCCCACATGTTATCCTCTCCAAGGGCTCTCCGTCTCCTGGAGCCCGCAGTATCATTGCTTGAAGCAGACAAGATCATGGCATTCCATAGCTCAGATAAAGAACTAAGCAGGGGCGCTCCCATGCATGATGAAAGGAGACACCATCCTGTAGCTGCGAAGCTGTTTGGACAAGAAATTCAGCAGCAAAACATGTAAACCCTGAAGAAACACACATTAGAATGACGAGAACGAGGAGCAAGAACATCAATGACGAGTCGTAGCTTGTTTCCATGTGTCGGTGCTTACCAGACTGTGAGTTGGCTTGAACTGAGTGATTATGTAATTCGACCACACAGTCTCGACTCTCCATCCAACGCCCAACCTGTCAAGCTAAAGGCTCAGAGCACTCAAGCTCAAGTCCTGCGGACCTGCGCGCGCCATTCAATATATAGCGTTGGGGTTATAAACTTTTGCCATGTGGGAGCGTACGCTCCAGGATCTTATTCGTGGCCTACGGGCTAACAAGAATGATGAAAGCAAATTCATTGCACAGGCCATGGACGAGATCAGACGTGAGATCAAGAACAAAGACATGGAGCTCAAGGCTGGTGCTGTCATGAAGCTTGCATATGTGCGCTGTTCTTAACTCTCCCCAAACCGGCTTCGAGCATGACAATCCTTCTCTAGCTTGATATGCTAGGATATGACATGAATTGGGCTTCCTTTCACATCGTGGAAGTCATGTCGTCTTCCAAGATTCATCTCAAGAGCGTAGGATATCTGGGTGCCGTCCAGTCGTTCAACGAGGATACAGATGTATTGATGTTGACTACCAATTTGCTCAAGAAGGTGAGAGCTTCTCTAACTTTTACTGCGACATACCATTCAACCCCATCTAGGATCTAAGCTCAACGCCTGCAGACGCTGCGGTCACTCTAAACGGTGTTTCTTCTATCATGACCGCTGACCTTGCGCGAGACCTCAGTCCTGATTTGCTCCGTATGCTCAATCACTCACGACCTCACATACGCAAGAGAGCGGTTGCTGCTATGTACAGAGTGTTTGAGAAGTACCCCGATGCTCTCCGTAATGGCATAGGCAGATTGCAGGAAAAGCTGGAGGATTCTGATCCAGGTCAGCCCAAGCTACCCGAAACCAGGCTGCCTGCTTAACCAAGGCACACACCAGGTGTGGTCTGCGCAACTGTAAATGTCTTGTGTGAGCTCGCACGGCAAAATCCCCAAGACTACCTTCCGCTCGCCCCACAGCTGTTCCATCTCCTAACCACGTCCTCAAATAATTGGATGCTCATAAAGATCGTCAAGTTGGTATGGTCATCTCTTGCTTTTATACTTGATCCCTGCTTACTCTTCTTAGTTTGGTTCTCTCTCGCCTCATGAACCGCGGCTCGTGAAGAAGCTGCAACCACCGATCACCGACCTTATATCCACGACGTCCGCGATATCCCTTCTATACGAGTGTGTACACACATGTATAATCGGAAACATGCTGCAGGGCACTAGTGGCTACTCGCTCGCGCGGATGTGCGTGTCTAAACTCGCAGCATTTCTTGAAGATCCGGATCAGAACCGTCTGTGATTTACTCGATTTTTCCGACGGGAGACTAACTGTGCTACAGTGAAATACATTGCCCTACTTGCCATGGTGAAGATTGTACCCACCCACCCTCATTTGGTCGCAGAGCACCAAAATACAATCCTCTCGAGTGTCGATGACGACGATATCACCATCCGCATGCGTGCGCTAGATCTACTTTCAGCACTCGTAAGTCATTGACACTTCTTCCTTACCGTCTAATCCATGCCATACAGGTCAATAGAGACAATCTACAATCGATTGTGCAACAGGTGTTGTCGCATCTCGTAAAGCCCGAATCCTCCGCCGTTCCGTCTGCGGTGCAATCCCTATCTCAACATATTGTCCCATCTGCGCCTGCAAAGTCACCAAGTGCACCATCTCAGTCCACTGCGTACCGGCTTGTCCTCTCACAAAGGATTATGACGATGTGTTCTCAAAATACCTACGAGAACGTTGCTGACTTTGAATGGTATCTCTCAGTCCTCGTTGACCTCGCATACGTATCGAACGTTGATATTGGCGCGAAAATCCGTGATCAGCTAGTTGACGTTGTCGGACGCGTCAGAGCGGCTAGGAGCTATTCCGTCAAGTTGATGGTGAAGGTGTTGTCTGATGATACGTTCTTGCTGCACGCTGGTGAGCCGGGCAGTTGTTCCGAGGTGTTATGGGCGGCGGCTTGGATATGTGGAGAGTACTGCAGGTGCGTTCCGCGAATTCACACCTTTCCATAATGCTGACCGATCATGCTAAGCGAGCTTTCTGCGCCTGACGAACTTATTCCCTATCTGCTCCAGCCAGAGATTGCATCTCTGAGCTCTGACATAACCGCTGTGTGCATTCAATCTGCCACGAAACTCTTCGCGTACTGGACTTCTGAAGCTGCTAAGCAGTGGACGGATGGCTTCCTCGAAGACCTCAAGAAAGCCGTCGATCTCATGATCGAACAGATGGAGCAGTTTGCATCGAGCAGCCATATCGAGGTCCAAGAGCGTGTAAGTGACGTTGATTGCCGGCACCAAGGAGCGCTAATCAAAATTTCTAATTTATTTAGGCTGCGAATGTCCTCCAGCTGCTTACATTCATCAAACACGACGTAGCGATGTATAAACCCAAGCAGGAAAATGGCTTCTCAGACCCGAGCGTAGCAGCCTTCGATCCCGTCTCAGAGCCCAGTTGCCCAAAGAGCCTCTACCTTATGTACCCGCTCTTCACGTCCTACGAACTCAATCCTGTTGCATCTATCGCGCAAGCTAGTGTGCCCGTTCCTGATGGACTTGATCTAGACGTGTGGATTGTGCCATCGATGCAGGAGCGTGCCGTGGAAGAGCGTGACGACGGTGACGTAGCTGAGCGGAAGACCAAGAGGGGCAAGAAAGGGAAAGAGAAGGAGTCTACGAGCAGGATGAAGGTCAAGGGCGGAAAGAAGAAGCAGAAGGAGGAAAGCTACCAGGAGGAACTGGTGCCGCAAGAAGAGGAGACAGCGGAAGAGAAAGCTGAGCGAGAGAGGGTAGGCATTCATCACAAGTTATACATTACTTCATATCAGACTAACGTCACGCAGCTCAAGGCGGAGCGGCTGGAACGAATGCGGGACGACCCGTACTACATTATGGACGATCGATCTCAAAAGCCTCCCGCAGAGGATATCGATTCAATACCCGTCGTCCGACTAGACGGTCCCCTACCACTGCCAAAAGGTACGCATCTCTCCACGCACATGAGCGGGACTGATGTTTTTGCAGAGGAACCTCGCCTTCCTGGGTTGAGAAGCAGCGCGTCGGTACGTTCCACACCCCCGTCGTTTGTAGTAGAAAGAGAGGGTGAGATGCCTGTGGGTGCTGTCATCACACCACCTCCGTCAACTCCCGCACCATCCTCACGGCGCCCAACTCCAAATCCATTCGACCTCAGCGCGACGCCTCCGCCCCCCCTTCCTTCCTTCCAACTGTACGAAGTTCCCGATGACGAACTCCGCGCGAGCACTCCAGAGCCCATCAAAGTCACGCGTGCAAAGAAGAAAGGAACAGGAATGACAAAGAAGAAACGGGTGGTGAAGCCAGAGGCGGAGACGAAAGCGGAGGACAATGGTGCAGCAGTGCATTAATATCGCTTAGCACTTGACTCTTCATTTATGCTAATAAGAGCTACATGTTATACAGGCAAGATAAACGGCACGATTGGTATGGTAAGATTGGGGTGAATGCGTGTGTGCGAGGAGTGAGTGTCCTAATGATGCAGTGACGAAAGCAAGGGAGACAAGACCGCAAAATCAACGTATCACGTATGTTAGCGGTACAGTAGCTGACTGCTAGGAATCTTCGTCTACTCGCTCAACGGAGTCCACGATCTCGTTCACGAGTTCCATAGTCATGCCTGGAATAATGCGTTCAGCCTCCGTGAAGGCTCGCTGTAGGGCACTAAGTGCGACTCGCGCTTCCTGGGTCGATACTCTAGGGAATAACTGAACACACTCGATGATTAGCTCGATCTCACGTGAGGAGCATCAATCACTTTACCGAAGCTATTGCGGGTAATATCACAGAGTCCAGCATGGTGGTATCAGGCAACTCGTCGTCGTCCTCCGGTTCAACTTCCCGTTTCTCAAGAACGCTTCCTCCTCTAGGATAAGTATCCAAGTATTGGTCGTCATAATCATCATCTGAAGACTTCCGCTCGTGGCCCGTCAGATTCTCGTTGCTGAGCCCCGCGCTCGGCATATGCCTGACGGTAGCTTGCTCATACACACTTGGTGGTCGAGCATGTTGGGGTGCGGGTTGGGGTGCGAGTTGGGGTACGGGTTGGGGTACGGGTTGGGGTGGTAGGGATAAAGGCAGCGGCGGGAGCTCCGCCTTGGACCTTATCGATGATCCCGAGGACCTCTTCGCTGTGATAGAAGACGACGATGACGTCTCGCGGGAAGTCCCGTTCATCTCCCATGTGAGGGGCGGACCAGAGACCTTGATCGAGTTCTGTGCACGCCCGATCGTGCCAGGCCGCCCTGCGTGCCGGACAGTGCCAAAATCCCAGAGATCTTCCAAGTCGGCGTTTGCAGGTCTAGAGAAAATTCATAAGAAAATGTCGACGAAAGAAAGAACGACCTACAGTTCCTGGTTAACCACCTGCTCCTCTTCCTCTGCACGATCTCCGCCCTCGGCCCTCCATCGTTCGTGCCTCTCGATCAGTTCTGAGAGGTAACTAGTTTTCTTTGCCATGCGAACAAACTTGTGCTTCAATAGCTCGCGGGCACTTGGGCGCTGTGTTATATTCGTCCATTTCAGTCAAATCAAAAATGGACACAAAGAATGGAGAGCAAGACTCACGTCTCGGGGATCTCGTTGCAAACAGTACGCAACAAAGTCCCGAAATGGTTTGGAAAAATGACTGTCCAGCTGCGGCGGCGGGTTCTTGGGTATGAGGAACAGTACCTGTGGGTTTCCCGATGCGTTAGCTACGTCACTGGATCGAGCGGCCGTCCGGTCTGCCCCACCTTCATTGGATGGAGCTCCGCGTACGGTGGCTCGCCCTTGGCAAGCTCAATTGCGGTTATACCCAAGCTCCATATATCGGCTTTGTGGTCATAACCACTCTGCTTGATTACCTCAGGTGACATCCAGTATGGCGTACCAACAAAAGTGTTCTTCTTGGCGGACAGGGTTCCAGATAGCTGTCCAGACACGCCAAAATCTGCTAGCTTGACATCGCCTCCTGCAGAAAGCAGTATGTTGGCAGCTGTGTACGTGCATATGAGATGAGCGGCAGGACGGATAAGCAGAGCGGGGTAAAAGGACCTTTGATATCCCGATGCAGCTTGCCCTCTGTGTGCAGATAGTCGAGTCCGCGGAGAAGCTCCCGGACGATAATGGCGATATACTCTTCTCGAAAGACTCCGGGTTTCATCTGTGAAATGTTGACATGAGTGAGCGCAACTCACCGCTTTAACTACTAGGGATCATACCAGATCAGAACAGGAGCCGCCGGAGCAGTACCTATATACCAATGAGGAAAATGAGGAATGTAGTGGTATTTAAGGAACGCACTCCATGACTATCCAGAGATTTGAACCCTTGAGGTAGGAACCATGGTATCTTGCGTAGAAAAGTGCTGCATGTCAATATCGTCGAATCCAGACAAGAGCAGGGACACCAAGGAAGGGACGAACTTGGTGACATGTGGTGAGTCCAGCTGTGATAGAATCTGGATCTCTTGCTGAATATCTTCTATCTCATCTTCTGCGCTTTCTAGGTCTATGATCTTGATGGCGACCGTCTTCATGGTTCGCTTGTCATATCTAAACAACGCGTGAGGGGGGACCGCTGGGTGATGGGCGGAGCAGTAGCGCACCCTTTGTACACTTCTCCGAAGGATCCTTTGCCTGGTGGAGAGAGGGTCAGTTCGCTACGATGAGGAGGAGAACCCTGATGCGCACCGATCCTGTCCTGTTTCACATAGAACTCCTCCGGGTCTTGATTGCCAGTATCCTGGTAGTATCTCATGAAGCCAAACTTCTTACCGCCATCTTTCCCCTGCTCACCATCGTTGATCGCACTTTGTCAGCACGAGCTCAGTAGAGTGGTTGGAAGTTAAAGGTCGTTTATCGATGATTCTGGTATGGTATAATATACAGTAGGCGTTGACTGGTATGGCGATCAAAGCTCAGATATAAGAGGGGAAGCACTCTAGTGTTGGTGGGTTGTGTTGGTTGAAGGTTCCTTATTTTATGTATGTGGCAGGCACTGGAACTGCAGCCGCTTCAAAGCCACAAAGGCTCTTTTTCCGGTGAACCACCACCTACTACTCATATGGTCTCCTCACGTTTTCCTCCATAAGACACTGACTCCCCCCCACCGATGTTTTTACAGGACCTTCTTGGGTCTTGCATCGCTTTCCTCCCAGTCGTTCCTCGGCCCTGATCCCTGGACCTGAAATATTATGTCCAGGTCAGACTACGGTTAATCCCGTCTCACAATGGTATTTCGTGCAGTGGAGCATCAATTCATTCCTCAAATGTTGGCCTCTCCTGCCGCTCTTTGCTTGTGTAGACCGTTTATGACGTATGCTGTGCCTATTAGCCTCGTACCTTTGGAGGCAAGGCCCTGTCCCTTTGCCGAGTCACCTGCAGACTCAGCATCGCACAAGCTGTCGAACTTGATTAGGTTATTGTGGTCGGTAGAACTGCCCCCCTTCCGCCTCCGAGTCATTGTCGCGATAGTAATAGCAAATATAGTCTATTCCAAGTCCATTCATCACATGATTCTCGACGTTGAAAAGTGCCAAGGGACCATCCGTCCTGTACATATGTACTTATTAGGTACTAATGTCTAATCGATTGAGGATATATCGCTTCATTCAGCTCCGTTTTCGCCTACATCATCTTTCGGTGTTCCTGTCCACCGCGATTGAGTGCATGAAGACCATAATATTGAATAGTTACTTACAGGAGCATGGGTCGTCTCATGGTCGACGTGCACAAAGGCACGCTCGACATTCGGAAGGACCTCGATCTTGTCCTGAAGTTGCTGGCTAATATCATGTGCTTTCCATAACGGGGTGGTAGCGTCCATGACGATGTCCACCTCCACGATGTAATCCTAGTTATTATCACTTTGAGTTAACGAAACACATCTAACGAGATCACTGGCACGAACCGGTCCACTCTATGTCATGTCATTAGATCAACATGCAACGTACGCAATGGAAATTGAAACTCACGTGGTACGCCCGTACAGTGTCGATCTTTTCAATCTCCCCGCTGAATGTCATAGCTTTGTAGATGATGAGCTGTATGAACTCATGCGGTGCAGACTTTCCGGCCAAGTAGCCAAATTGTTTATAGATGGTGGTACCCCAAGCAATGATGACTCCAGCGCCAATCTGTCAGAGCAATCTCATGAGCAGAAAGTGCAAGAGGAACATAAATGAACCGCACGAAGATTGCACCAGTAGGGTCCAACCCTGTTTTGAGCGTAAGATTAAAAGAATGCGAGAGATGAGGTCACGAACACCACGCTAATTTACTTCCACCAGCGGACATCAGAATACCTTTGGGGTATCACATCAGGGGTATGAAAGGGTGTCGACTAGAGAATCATCCTACCGAAACCATTGATGAACAGATCATTTCGGTGATCCTCCCACAAGACCTCCACCTGGCTAGACTTCGATCGGAGGGCATAACAATACAAGAAAAGAGCGAACTTTACGCCTGTTTGAATCGAGGGTCCATTAGACAGTCGGGAAGGTAGGGTGGGCTACACACCGAGCGCAGCAGCGACTGCAATGATGGCTTGGAGGTGAAAGCCGGTGTCCTTTTCTTGAGACATAATTGCGCGGACGGATTCGACAATAACGACCAAGTTGACGGAAGCCATGCTGCAGGAATGTTAACTAGTCACCCGTACAGTAGAGAGCTGGACAAACATAGAACCTGACAGAA
>LVVM01004668.1:0-54826 GCA_001882365.1 Rhizopogon vesiculosus | reverse complement strand
GCCACTGGCTTCGCCGGTACGCCGAACGTGGGTACAGGCCGGTTCGAACCTACGCGCTTGGTTCCTGTTGAAGGGGCACGCCGTATTAAGGTCCACTTCAATGCTGACCGTGCAGAAGCGTTGCCATGGAATTTTACCCCGCAGCAGAAATTCGTGACGGTACTTCCTGGAGAGACTAGCCTTGCTTTTTACAAGGCAAAGAATGAGAGTCCCAAGGACATAATCGGAATCGCAACGTACAATGTTACACCTGATCGAGTGGGTACTGTCTAGATATCCGAACTCAGCCATTGATGGTTGATGGTGTAGATCGCGCCATACTTTTCGAAAGTAGAGTGTTTCTGCTTTGAAGAGCAGAAATTGCTTGCAGGAGAGGAAGTTGATATGCCACTCCTCTTTTTCATAGATAAGGACATTCTCGATGATCCTGCATGTAGGGGCATTGATGATGTCGTTCTCTCATACACGTTCTTCAGGTACGTTTCTCTTAGTTGCCTCTTGAACTTCCCACCCTTAACCATAGGTTATATCCGGGTGCAGAGCCCGTCGTAACGCTCAAGGTCATCTTGAGCCAGATGCAAGCGACAAGGACGTTCAGAAATCGCTCGGTTTCGGAGATTACGAGATGGCACCACGTGCAGAAATCCGCAACGCGCAGCCAGGAAAGAGCTCATGAGGCTTATTTTGGTGATATGCTGTACTCGGCATAAGTCGCCCTCGCACTCCTTTGTATTACTTATCAGTGGTAAGTTGCAGCGCATGCACATCTCATTGGATTAAGATTGTCCCTCAAAAGATAAATACCTACTAGTATTTCGGGCATAGAGGCACGTATCGCAATGGAATTAGAATTGGTTTCAGAACTCCTACATCTCAGTAACACGTGCAGTTATCAGATAGTTGTGAGCTCACAGCTCTCGCTTCTCAACACTCGCACTGACTTTCAACATACAAGACACAGTACCAGCACCGTGACCTGTACTTGTCTATTTGTCTGCTTCTGAATACGAGTGTCAGAGCGCTACTTATTAGTCGTATACTGTACTATGCAAGTGTGGGAGGAACTTTGGTGCCGGAGTAAAACGTCAGCCTTCAATTTGTTACCGTCTCTACTCTGTTATCCAGCACATTCGTCACGTCTCCAGTAGTCTACATGAACGGCGCCAGCAGAGCACTCCGGACTACTATTTTTCGTGCGAACGCGCGTTCGTGCTCCAATCCTTCCACTGTCGCGTCTGCATCAGGACATTATAATCGTTGGTTCCTCTTTACCCGTCCTTTCTCAGCCTCTGTAGACGCAGAGCCTTCAGAGGCACCGAAGCACAAGCCAAAAGCCAGCACACCACTTCGCCGCTCTGCATCTGCATCAATACCCATTCGCTCTAACCCGACACCAACTAGAAGTTCTATCAAGCCTGTACTCACTCTTGCAACAGCAGAACGCTACCTATTGTCCAGACTGCGCTCCCGCCTTCCTGATGCTCAAACGCTCCACGATGCCTGGTGGGTTCCAAGCTGGGGTGACGGGGGAGAAGTTTTTGTGTTTTCGAATGGAAGTTTCGTGTGCTGGGGACTTGGAGAGGTAGAAGCGCGACGTTTTGCACGGGAAGTCCTTACTCCTAGTGAAGTTGGCCGGTTAAAAGATCCAGAGACAGAGGAACTGGAATTTGTGACAGACCCGACGGAGTGGGTACTCAGTCAAAGCACACCAACTGCATGCACTAACCGAAACTTCCCTCATCCTTGCAGAAAGACTCGAATACAAGGCGATTTAATTATACTCGGGCGAGTAGCGCCACTCGAGTACTCTGAAAATACCCCCGCCGTCTTACCAGTTTCTCCTGCGCTTCCCGCAGATACTCTTCTAGCACGATATGCATTTTCCCAAGCACTATCACGTTCTACAGCGCTCTCAGTTCTTGAAGAGTCACTTGAAGACTATCTCTCCTCCGTGGCACTCCTCCCGCACTCCCTCGAGAAAACCGGAAAGCCTGGTCTGAGCAGAGAAGCCCTCATCAAGAAGCTTGGAGCACTCATGAAGTTCCGCCAGGGCCTTAATCTCAACAGAGAGAACTTCTCTGATACTCCAGACTTGTACTGGACTGAACCTGAATTAGAAGGTTGGGCGTTCTTATCAGTTAGAGGTGTCTATGTTGATCCTATCATGGGTTTTTAAAACAAGGTTTCTTCAAATCGATGACAGTCGCTCTCGAGGTGAAGGCTAGGACCAATGCAGTCAACGAGAAAATTACCTATGCCACAGAGGTGATAGTATTTTTCAAGGTAGAAAAACCATCAACTAACCACCTTCACTCAGGTGCAATCGACTCTCCGTCAGCTACTCACGGAAGTACGTTGTCTGATTACCGAATTTTTTGCGCAGATATTGACTTTTTTTGTAGTCATCCACTCATCGAATGGAACTTGTTATTATCGCCCTCATTGCTGTGGAAGTTGTCATCGTACGTGCCTTGTCTTGATCATTCCGCATGCTGCATCCATCTTATGCTATATCAGGCTCTGATACGGGATGGTCCCGAGCTCTGGCAAATGGCCTTCGGCTCTCCCGAGGATCAGAAACCAGCGTCTCATTCATGAGCAGGCGATGAGGATTCTTAAGGATTCTGTTCCTCACTTAACATCAGGGGGTTTCACAACTTGTGTTGATTTCGGACATCATTCATGGTAATCAATTAGGCATAGAGTTGTATTCGTATTTACATTACTTCGCACTCAAAATCTTACGTCTATCAAATTCTCCACTCAATCTTCGCCGAATTCAAAACGCTGCCCGCAAGCTACTTGGGGGGCGTTAAAAATTGCGAGCGCAGAAGTCACCTACTCCCTCTTGTTACTCGCACGAATCAATCTCTCTGCATTGGCAGAGCGCGGCTCAATAGAGCATGCAAAAGGTTTCGGATGACTATCCAGGTAATCAACGTTGCGCGGAATGTTTGATCGAAAGTCACTTACACCTCCATCCCCGACGTGAAATCGGGTTTCACGTTAATTTCACATCCAGTTGAGTCCTTCCCTTTCCCGATTCGCAACGTTGCCAAGACGGAGACAATAGCAATCCAAATGCTTTGATCTGCGAGGTGCTTTCCGGGACACTGTCGTCTGTTGTTGGAGAAGTATCAGCATTGAGTAGTAAAAAGCTGGGCGCATCGTACAGTCCGAAACCAAAGGTGTGCGGTGCAGTGCCTTCAAGGATTTCCCCGGTAGGTGATAGATGGTGCTCCGGTTTGAAACTGGTTGGGTCCGGGAAGCGTGTTTCATTGTGTGACATCGCCCTTTGACCAGTCATTCCACCTTCTGACAACCAAGAACTTGAATCGAACTTACCAAACATTTGTAAGAACAATAACTCCTATAGACAAGGGTATGATGCAGTTGTTTGGTGCTACAGTTTGTATCCGCACCTTTTGGGATGTAGTATCCATTGTAAACATCACTGGTACTTGTGATACGTGGGTGAGCTGATGTATCGCATGAGCGCTTGAAAGCACGATTTGGTCTTAACTCACGGATAGGAACTGTCGGTCGCCACCTACGAGTCTCGAGGTACACTGCCTCAATATAGGGAAGCTTTTCTCGATCGCTGAAATCAGGGAGACGACCATCACCAACCACCTTATCAAGCTCTTCTTGAGCCTGGAAAATGAAGGTTTCAGTCTGAGGGCTGAAAGGCAAATATTGATCAAACCTTGATCTGGACCTCTGGATGAAGGACCATGGCAAGGAAAAAGACTTGTATGACGGAGTTGGTCTGAGGAGACACATGTATTCATGCATTGTTCACTGATTATCCAGAATGAGTTACACTTACAGTTTCTGTGCCACCTTCGTGACACATTCCTTGTGAGCCTATCCGAATCTCACCGTAACTGCAGAAAACGCACCTGTGAATACAGTGGCACCAACTTCCTTGACTGTCTCTTCGTATTCACTGGTGCCCATGTCATCCTTATCCGTATATTTGCCCAAAAGCTTCTTGACGAGAGACTGTCGTGTCGTCCCGCCAGCCTGGGCTTAAAGCATGAGAAATGAACATCTATGATTCCAAAAGAACATTACCATTTCCTCTTTCACATACTGTACGGGATCGTCAAGGACTTCACGAGCGACACTCCGGCAATCTCTAGCTAGGCGGTCGTATATCCCCCCCGGAAACCACGACGGGATATATTGTACTAGGCAAGATGAAGTGACTGAAGTGATTCCTCTTTGATCAAGCACTCACAAAATGGCATCGCTTCAAGCAACGCAGCCCGGCCAAGTGTGACTCCCTGTAGAAACAACTCTAGGAGATGTTCAACCTTGGTCACGAACCGATCCTCGACCGACGTGACATCATAACCGTATGCTATAGCCATGACGATCGCGGTTGATAACCTGTGCATGAATGGTTATTCGGGTTGAATGGGGATTATCCAGCTTACATGCATTCTTGTATGCAAAGCAAACTGCGTTGGTGAACCGATAAGGTTCTGCAGAAACTGGTGAACTTTCTGAAGCTGCATGGGCTGGTATTCGCGAGAGGCTTCCTTCTTGAGCCCTACGTGGAGCAGCTTCCGGTCTGTGACCAGTGAATTCAAAAGCTAGGTCGTCACAAAATATAGACGAACGTTGGCGCCACCGGTCCCCATAGGGCAACGACCCGGTGTTAAAATCCATTCCATATCTATGGGTGGTTGATGTCATTGAGGAACAGCACAGAGATAAATTCCAACATACAGCTTCATTATGGAGAAAAACGGTTTGTCTGCATACGCTACAGAACGCTGTTCCAGGAGAGTGTGCGCAACCTCCTCAGAATTTATAATGATAAATTCATGTCCGAGGATAGTTGAATACATAAGATCGCCTTGGGACCGCGCATCATTAAGTCACATATTACACCACTCAACTGAAACGTACCATATGTCTTCGCCCAGTCGACATACGACAGCCAAGGTGCAGAAACATTGACCTCAAGCGCATTTCCGAGGATCGGTAGACCCTTCGGCCCTGGAGGGAGTGGCAAGCCCCCCCGGAGCCTACGTTGCCTCCAGTCACGGATGGGAACGCACAGCAGTAATACAACTGTAAAACATATCAGGAGCTCCGGTACTGTAAACATTCTTGAAGAATTGGGAAGGAAACTCTCTCCTCACAGCACTACAACTTCGTGTCAGTTATAAAGCTGGAGGATCGTCATATGTCATATGAAACATTCCATTTGGTCCGTCGTGCCCTATAATACTTCCGAATTCGCGATATTGAAATGCTTGAGGTTACCATACTTGGATTTTGGCTTACATAGGTGTTGAATTATGGATGGCCCTGACGAATGTTAAAATTACTCAGGGAAGGCATGCCAGACCCAAACGCCGTTAAACACACTGCGCTAAACAACAAGGTCGTGGCACCAAAATGTCTGTCTCCACGAAGAAGAAGAAAAGTCGCCGTTCCTTCTAATAAACAGTGTAGAGGTGTGTTGCGGAGGGCCTTCGAGTTGGAAGGGCCAAACTGGTTCCAAATCCGATTAGTTGAATGCTAGTACTTACGGCAGTCTATAATATAGTTTGTTTCACTACCATTGAACTTTTTAAGCTTTCCTCAAGTCTACGCGAGCGCTCTCATTGGTGGAGAGACTCGCGTATGATCTTAACCGGTGGACTATACCAAACAGGGATGCATCAGGGATCGTTCAAGCGTTCAACGATGGTTCAGCGATGGTTTCAAAACTCAGATGCGGCCTGGTGCTTGAACGAGCAGTAACTAGAGTGACATCAGGAAAACGTAATTCACTACGGCACACTACAGACTACCAGAGCACTCTGTAGTACTCTGTAGTAAAATCCAACCCACTGATGACTGGGCTAGAGGGTTCCACTTAGAATGTTAATGATTCCTAACATGGGTGTGTACTCCTCCAGAAAGAACCTAGGAGCCTTCCCCTTCGGGTCGAAGTACATTCCCTCTAACGTCCGAGTCAGGCTGAATCAGAGATTATCAATGCAAGCATCCCACTGCTGACAAGAAGGATACCAGTCACTTTGGTATACAATATGAATATTTCCTCCGCTCACGTACCTACAGAATATTACGAGAGCATCTTCAGTCAGCTTCAATCTGAATGTTGAAACCATCGTTCTAGTACGATCCTTTGACTACACCGATTTTCGTAAAAGCTTATGGTGTTGACTTCCATCTGAGTTCTCCACCAATCGCGTGTCACCATCGCCGGAGCCGTAAGTGTTCGTAACGCGCTTAGGCTACGTGAATCAAGTGTTAAGTTCAGCGGTTTTGCTGATGCCCTTGGCTATTTGACAACCATGCATCCCTGTCGGCAATATACGTAAAGTCCTTGACCTTACGTGCGTCGAGTGCAAAACTACTGCATTCTGAGTCCGCAGTGACAAAATGAGAGCGCAATAAAACTACACCACCAAGATATTAGTACTCCAACTCATCGTCTCTTCGTGGGTGGCTGGCCCATAAAGTCCTCGGCCGCCTTCCTCTTCGAACCGAAGCCGAACGCCACCTTTGTCCGCTCCGAGGGCACAGGAGTACCAGTTTGTGTTGGTGTATCTGCAGCGGACGATATACGGGAAAAGCCTGGTTTCATAGCTGGGGGTGAGATCGACCCATTAGCAGGCATAAGGGACGAAAAGCCTGATGGGGCAGGACTTTGTGAATTGACGTGCGACTGCAGCTGTGGCGCCGGCAGTGTCATGAAACCGGTGGAATCAAGCGATTGAGCACCCCCACCCTTCCCTGAGTCCTTCTTCTTGCTCTTTGTCTTCTCAGTCTTGCCTTTTGACAGCGGTTGAGGGTCTAAGAACTCTGACGCTTGAGGGACAGCACTATAGAGTGAAATCAGCCATGGCAGTAAGGGAATAGACAGAGGAAGAACTGACCCTCTATTACCGACAGACAGGACGAAGTGAGCCTGGCCAGTTTTCTCCTGACGGATCTGGAAGGCACGATTCATGCTGAGAGGAGTATCACCACTTGCCATAGCTGCCTGCTTCTTCTCCTCCGCAATCTTCTTAAGTCTTTTCTCTGTCTTCATCTTCCCGGAGCCCTTGCCATGGAATTTGTGGGACAGCGCTTTCCATGCTTCCTTCGGGGTGAGCGAACGTCCATACTCATCATAATAAACAATGTTGACGTCAGGCTTGTAGTTCTTGAACAAGTCCAGTTGCGCGCGAGCCTCCTGTTGTTCTCGAAGTCGGTTCTCGTATTCTCGAGTCGCTTGGTCCTTGTTACCACCACGGGATTGTACGCGCTCCAATTCGCGCTGTGCTTGTCGACGACGATACTCGGCGAGCCATAAATCCCTTTGCAACTGAACCACCTCTCGCTCACTCTGATCTGCAGATGGCGGTGCCAATACGCCCTGCTGTCGAAGAAGTTGAAGGGTGGCCGCCATACCAGAGCCGAACATCTTTTCCCCTAATGTTCCGACTTCAGCATCCTGGTCGCCTGCAGCATTCTTCTCCTCTGCTTCGGTGACCTTAATAGCCTCTTCTATGGCATTTAGCATCTCCTCATCGATGTCGTCCTCTTCTTTGACGACGACCTCACCGGCTTCGATTTCGTCGAGGACCTCATCACCTGCAGCCGCCGAACCATCACGAATGGGCGATAACTGTCTTGTCCGGGCGGACTCTACTGCCTCTGCAGGCTCCACCTTGACCGCAGTCGGGTTGTACGATATAGCCCGAACAAATTCTGAGGTATCATCAAAAGTCAAACCGTTGGCATCACCGTCTTCTGTGTCATCTATCTTCATGATGTCATCCAGATGATTTGATTGCTCTCGGTTGCGCTCCTCTGCGACTAAAAAAAAGACAATCACTACAAGGTCTCGAAGGCAATGCAGCAGCTTACCTTTACGAGCAATCTCTTCTGGAGAAAGTTTCTTGGGTTTGTGAAGCTTCGCTCTTCGGGATCGAGCAAGGGCAGCTTGTAGCTCATCGTCATCGACAAAGTTGGCGTCTAACTCACGTGGCCTAGGCACAATCGGCTCCTGATCAACTTCTATGGCATTCTCGTCAACCTCAATGGGGGCACGACGTGATGAACGTTTCTTTTTTGTCTAATGACAGGTCAGATGAACCGTGGATCTAAAGCGAAGCGTAGTGGTGCTTACCTTTGGTTTCTTGAAACCCGCATCTCCCTCTTGTAGGTAATCGTATGTTTCCAAATTTTCTAGAAGTAGCAGAGATTGGTAGAAGGTTCGAGGGATAGCGAAGAAAGGACCTACTGGCGTAATCTATTGAGAGTAGAGATTTGTTTACGGTCGCTAGTTCTTGTTTCGCCTGAGCACCGTTGATTTTGGTGGACGTAACAGAGCTGCCTAAACGGAAATCCTAAGTACAGTGTCAGCTGTGGACTTATGTTGTGGATAAGACACGCACGGTTTCGCGAGCACCTTCAATATCCTCATCATATTTCGCCAGAATTGATCTCTTCATTCCAGCCTTGCCTTCCGTAAATTCTTCGTCGTCGTAACCAGTGTAATCCCGTTTTTTGACTTTCAGCTCGTTGTTTTTTCGGGTGCGTTCCTCTTCGGCCATCTCAACATTCTGAAGTTCGTCCTCTGTATAAAAATTACACAGGTGTATTATGGCAAGCCTCCAAATGAACGCACCTTCATTGTCAAGAATACGGCTGTCTTTCAGAGTAAGAATACGGGCATCGCCTTCTCCGAGGTCTTCAAAGTCATGGCTGACTTTGAGACCAACCAAGTCCTCTGCAGATAGACCGTCAGACAAGTTACTCCAGATTGCGAGAGACACGTACTTTCTGTGTACTCGTCACCCTGGAAAACTTTGTCCAAGTTGTCCAGTTCCTGCTGCCTTTTCTTCGCCAGCTCCTTATCACGCTTCTTAGCTTTCTTGATCCACTTCAGGGTATCTTCTGCATCACCGTCGGGATCACCAAGCGTTGTACCCTTGAGAGAGGCGTGGAGCTCTCGTCTGTTCCTCACCCTGTAGTTGCAGAAAACATTAGCAACAACCAAATGACGTAGACCGTAGAGCCAGGAGATGATACTCACTTCGCTATGCGGTCAAATATTTTCCTGGAAGAAGAAAAACGTTAATCAGAACGAGTCGTATACTCTGCAACGAACCATATAAATACTTTGATTCTCTCTCTTTCGCCTCACGCTCGCGCTGCTTGGCATAGTTATCCTCCGCTTGCTTCTCTTTGTCGTCGGTTGGTGCGGAGTCATCTGTAAGAGGCTTGAGACCGAGAGAGATACGAATCTTGTTGGTCTCTTCGAGACTAATGCTTTCCTCCATTGACATTGTGACTGGGAATGACGAGCAAAGGACTGACGACTGACTGGGGAGTAAGTACTACACAGGTGACTGAGCGCTGCCTTAGTCTTAGTAATCCTTATGTAAGTCGACTATAAAAGGTTTGTGAACTTTGAAAGGGAACGTCCTACCAAATTGCAGGAGATCATTTTATCTTCCCCCTTCATATACTATATAGTATGTATCATGGGCAGCGCTAATTCAGTACTGGGCAGCCTCAAAGTATGCGCGTGTCTCCTTGTGACCTTCTTTTTAACCAACCATGGATCATCCTATATGGATCTAGCGTATTGTTATCTGCGCAGCAACCAACCGTATATAACTGGCCTTGCAAGACATGAGACCCGCGGTACGTACTTTGATGTCTGCTTCACTGATTTTCACATCCCACACCTGCTCCATGGCAACATATACAGAAGGAACCACTATCTCCCCTCTATTATGGACCGTCTATGGCAGCATATGTCCTCGTCAGCTGGTGGTCACATAAGAGGAAAAAACTATGATGGTCTTCCCCTTCCAGGTCCAAAGCCACTCTCAGTAGTGGGTAGCTTACTTCACGCCAATGTCGACGAACCATGGATCACACACACGCACTGGGGTTATGATAAACATTTTGGCTCTGCACTTTGCATCATATCCTCACGATGCATGGAAGGTAAAATAGTGTACTGGTATTTGCTCAACCAAGAAATGATCATTGTGATTAGTATAGAGAGGCCTGTTGGAGAAGCCTCCAGCAACTACTCTGATAAACCTAGCATTCTATGACTGAGAAGTGACTTGTGCGTATAAAACCTTGAATGTAAACTTCAGCTTTCGCTGAGTTATGTATAGTATCCGCCGGTCGTGTAATTCAACGGTGATAAAGTATAACGATCGTTGGAAGTTCTATCAGCATTTGTTCCACCACAAACATTCCGTCCCGAAGCAGCTCTTAAAGAAGCAGTTCTCACATCTCCTCACGCAGGAATTTTACATGGTCCATCCAGGTTCAGCGCTGATTTCGGAGATCAGGCACTCAGCTACCATTATTATATGTCACAGTCTGTCGTGTACGGATACAACCCAGTGTCAAAATATGGTCCCATGATGCCCTGTCAACTTAGTGCTAACTTTAAACCAATCTGGCGACGACCGAGAAGGCGGTAGATATCAGACCTTCATTCCCACGTAAGCCTTGCGGGACCATCAATTTGCACGACATCAACCCTACTTCGTGAGTTTTTTTTGTTCCCATCGTTGATGTGTCACACACCGACAACCTCTGAGGCACCTCGTCGGTTTCATCGAATTACGTCCTGCATTATCCCTCGCGAGAACGATCCGCACTCACGGTATACTGTTTGGAGAAGCCCTCCTGTCCTGGAAAAGTGAGTGACTTTGTGTTCATCCATAGAATCCGACTCAGCCTGAGACCACAAGCATAGATCGAAACTACCTATATTATAAACTACACCCCAACTCAACAGACGTACATGATTTGACTGCATTTTGATTTCATTAGTACATGTCAATGAAAACATGGCAGGCGTACATTTTCTCTGTTGCTATATAGCATATACTGGGCCGGGTTTGTAGTCTGCAGGACTGTGTTTGTAGTCTGAAGGTCTTGAGAGTCTACTCTCAATGTCATCCGGGAAACCGTCGATGTGAGTGTGTATAGTATGCTGCAATGAGACCTGAGCACCCCCGTCTGGGAATGACGGAGTATAGACCTGCTGGCTATTCATGGGGTTTCTGCTACTCGCACGTGTCGCCCACGGGTTTCGTGCGGAAGAAATAGCGGTCGTAGTGTGATGGGAATCACCATGAGAGAGACCAAGACCGACACGGACGATAACTGAAGAAAACTGGAGGAATGAAGGACATGAGAAATGGCGGAGAAATTGGACGGAATAAACTTGCCACGATACCCTGTGTCAGAGACTGTTAGGTTAAGCGGAACTACGGAATCAAGCTATACAGCACTCACAATGATCGGCGACATCTTGATTAGCATCAGATCAGTTTTGTAGGGGTGAAAAATAGCTGGACTTACTGAATTCAAAAAGATGAACATGGCTGGTGACCCAGAAGTATATGTTGTAATCATCACCACAAGCATGGCTGAGTACACAGAACCTATCGGAGCATGAACACTTGCACGCCAAAGACGATATTGGTACTCACCCGATTCTACTATGATGGGTACCAAACGGGAAACTTGGGCCTCTTTACCCTTCGAGAAGGATGAAACCGCTCTTTGGATCTTCAAAATTTTAATAGCAATCAAGGCTGAAACGCAAATTCAGTCCGAGTCCCGGTGTAGATTGAAAGACAAACATGTGCAAATGACATTCATGGCAAGAGTAATTGAATAGAATGTCGTTACGCGGATGGAGAGGGCGTCGAAAAAAACGTTTTCACCCGGAAGGACAAGGCTGAGGGTATATATCCAGAAAACACCGATAGCTAGGTTCCATGTCAGCCATAGCGGAATAGCAGTAGAAAAAAGACAAACCAATGTCTGCAATAAATAACAAGAAAGGGAAGGTGGTGATGAGGTAGTTCCTGCCCCATAAAATGAAGGAGCGGTATAACTGCAGAGATTGTTTAGATCTGGAGATTATGTGTTTACGGTACGCACAATGAATGCATCAGACACTAGTGTAACGGCAACATAAAGACCACTCTTGAGGATGTTCTTCCAAGTATCCCATGTGCCATAATATGTGCTTGGATAATTTGGCACTCCCTCGTTTGAAGTGAAAGCGTCCATATTCCGCACGATATCAATGACAAGGTGCTAGAGCGGTACCCATAAGAAACATGGATGATGCTGATTCAAGGAGACTCATACTGCCGTGATGAGAATGAACAGCGAAACTGCAGTCCCAACCAAGTAATCATTTGGCCGAGAATGCTGCCTGTTCCTTAGCACAAACATACACTCATTGAACACCATCAGGTATACGCCTAGACAACAGTTCAGCATAGAATACAACAAGAAACGGAATAACAACAACCATACGCCAATGATTCCAAAAAGACGCCGGTAAGCTCAGCTTTCGGGATTGTCAGCACCATAGTGGCTCAGGTTGCCTGCATTTAGATGGGCACGTAAAATGCATGCTCTCGTCTAATAAGTGATTCACGGGTCTGTCGCACGCACCCCGACTGCCACCTGATACCTTGAGGGCATGGACGAACTGGGTAAAATCAGTGATCAGAAATAGCCATAGTGATCATGGATAAATTTTTTAAAAGACAGTCTTAGGTACGAAATGCAGATCCCGCTCCTGTGATATCAATAGACTTGCACTCACAGGCGCTTTGGAGCACGTCATGGAACTCAGCCGCGGCCGGAGCATGTGCTCGCGAGTCGCCGGACTTTCACCCAGATGGAAAGACTTCTTGAAGCTTGACGTTGGCTTGATGTTACGATTCTTGGCCACAGTGACGGTCAAACCGGATTTCAATGATCACGCCGACGTCATGCTAGCATTGTTAATAGCTAGGTTAACGGCTGTGAAAGGATGTAGAGCCTCGGAATATGCCGAGGCTGTTCCACGCACACTTGGCATGAGAGTTGGTGTCAGCTATTAGTAAGGTTGTGGGGAGCTGATACCCGTCAAAGATTGGAGACCAGTTCGATTTCCAGAGATGCCATTCGTGCTTCAAGCTTCAAGCTCAAGCTAGCGCCGAGCGGAGATTCACGAATCCTGCTACAGACTCACACTGGCAGCCGACCACCAGACAGTCACCGGACTACCAGAGCAGGTACCATCACTTGTTGGCAGTGATTAAAGCGGAGATCACGCTAGAAGAACTTCGAGGATCTCAATCTACCTTGTTCGCCACGGTGTCCGGGGAAGATAAGAAGGTGCATGGTCACCGATATCAAGTCTTGTCAAGTTCGAGACAGTTTTCGTACCTCGGTCAGGCGGCCTACAAGGCACGCTACCAGTTAGTACTAGTGTCGGTTTCTGGCATAGAAACTCTCTATCTAAATCAACCATTCACCATAAGAAGTATGGGCCCTTGGGAAGCCTCAGAACAGATTTCGCACACTCTGACACGATATGAGCTTGGTGGAACACCTGAAGAACTATAGTGCGGCACATTCCACCCTGCTTCCCTGGCAAGCGGACAGCCGTGTTACACACCACGTATACTGAGGACATGATCGGAACACCACTCCAGTACGTTGTACAGAGGCCGGGTATCTCTCCCCGTCAGTCATGCGTCTTAGTATCTGATATCATTTAGGCCTCGGGGTCGGCATGCCCTTCCATGTGTTGGAATATGGAGCCTGCATCGGATAAGAGGCGAGCGCAACCGGCGCTCCTGCTCAGTAATGGTTTGTAAGACGGACCATAGACTATTAATTATCGTGCACAGGTACTTAACGGACCGGTTATTTTCTATTAGCGTAGCATAGTATAAGTACGAATAATTTACATCAAGTAAAGGAGAGTCAAATAGACAAGTTTTCGCTCTCACTCGCGTGTCATAACAATACCATGATCGTGTCCCAACGCGTATATCAGGGCGGTCAAGTAACTGCGTATTTTCTTGTTGCCAATGTCATATTTTCTCCATAAACTGCTTCGGAGATAGTAAGACATAGTGCGGCTGTTATGTTTAATTATGATGTTACTGACGGTTCTCTCAGAATGTATCAGCTCTTCTCCTGGCGATGATGCAAAACCCGGAAGTACAAGTCCGCAGAAGTCTGCGCGCAGACCGAAATAGACACCGTGGTCAGCTCGGACAGGCTGCTCCATTTCGGGGGCAGTCTGACAGATCATCACAGTGTCGAGACCGTTCTCCTGGATGTTCGAGTTCTCCGATGGTACCTGCTGCACCGTTGAGTTCGTACTACATATACATCTTTGTTCCTCACGCCACCACGAATAGCGACATCTATTACCTCATCCCACAAGGTGTGAAATGCATCTTTTTCTTGGTTGGCATGCCATCGTGGGCTATGATTATAACGAACACATGGCGCGGCATGGGTGAGCAATTACAAATTGTCCTGTGATTGACGCTGATCAATTGCGATCACACGAGACGAAGTCAACACCTACCCCAAAGTGGTGAGCTGAATGATGATCCCAGGAGCTATGCCTCTGGCACAGGCCGCTAAATGTGTCAGCCGGATTTCGAGCTCCATCCTGTAAATTTTGGCGTTATGTAGTAGAGAAGGAACGACTGTCTTTCATCTAAGGCCTTATGGGAGACTAAGTATTATGGAAGCGCCCTGGGCGGAACCCCGCCGCACCAGCCTGGTCTGTGGTGGATTCGATCCTCGCTACTTTCGACATTAAAAAGTTTTAACGACGAGAAAGGCAACGGTATGGATTTCTGAGTCTGATCATTGGCCTCCTTCGTCACCCCTTTCCCTCTCATTCTCCCCGAAACAAAGGACTTGGGCGGCGGAAAGCGTACTAAGGTTTGGTTATTACGATCCCCACTTTGATGGCCTTCCTGTCCCTCACGATTTTCACGCTAATAATCTCTGATGTCCACGCGTAATGTCCTCACAATTCATGATGTACAAATATTCGCTCTCTACATCTCCCAAATGATCATAAAAAAAGGATGCTCTGGAATCAACCACTCTCAAGACACATTGACCTCACTCTCAGCAATGGCAGCACCGATAGAACCAGATACGTCGGGACAGGACACGGTTTCTGGAACGAGGCTCTTGGTGAGTAGTCCTGCAGACCAGACAGGGTCTAGTGGCACAGAATCGGGGTGGATCCCGCTGGTTTCCACAATTGAAGACAGATCACTAACGCTGGTGAAGCACGGTTCCGAGAGCGACTTGCTATGCGGCGGGCTACAAGGAGAAGAGGAAGATGTGCATCGCACCGGGTTCGCAAACAGACCTGATGGCGACCATTCAGAAACGAGCGAGACTGGTGACGCAGAGGTTGTGGACGGAGTGAACCTCTGGGAGGTGCGTTCTCCATGTCCCGGAGTACGCGCGCTGTAAGTGGGACGCAGCGTGAACAGAATAGCGGGATCATAGATTACAGTAGACCTCTTGGTTGCCAATGTCGATATCTCCTGCTCCTGGGATTCATCGGCAGCATCGCTCACGACAGAGCATTCCACGTTGGCAGGCGGGGGGCTAACGTAGACCGGGACGTCGAATGTATTGTTTACAGAAGCGACAGAGGGATCACCGTTGAAGTATGGAGCAATATGGCTGTAGTTCCCTCCTGCAGACGGCGAGTAGGAGCAGTTCAGCCGAACAGACGAGAGAGATTGATTCCCTTGAGGGGAGCCGGTCCATAATTGGAGGGAAACGGATGACGGGGAAACAGACAGATCTGCATCACGGGGAAGCGACTTCTTATTGGAATGACCCGTGTTCCAGACCGATGGCCAAGAGCTGCAAGACACGGATTCAGGGGAATGCTGCGAGAGTACAAGAGACGAGGCAGGAGACGCCCAGGGCGTGGGTGACTGCAAGCGACCGGTCAGGATATGAAACCGTGGCGGAGATTCCCAGAAACTGACGACATTGCAATGACCAAGCTCTGGGTCAGTGGAGTATGCAGACTCCGAGTAGGAAGAGACAAGCTGGGATGGTGTCGTCTCGGCAATCCTACATTCGACGTCTTCAAGCCGCCGCAGGGCAACGCTATGCGGTAACACGAGTGATTTCAATCCTTTCGGCCTCCGGGATGAGGCGGGTGTGAAGTAGATTTTGACGCTAGTTCCTGGTGAATCGGACTCTGAGGTTCTCCCCGCACCAGTAAAGAGATCAAAGAACGCGCGGAAGAGTCCTGTAATAAGAGACAAGGATTTGTAGAGAAATAGGAGAAATGCAAACAGGGCGGAGGACATGTTCGCGGGGACTGACGAGTAAGGACAGTGGTAGTCTTGTTCACGAAACGTACGAGGAAGTTGGGGTCGAGTTGCGATTGTTGGTGCCAGAATACTTATATAAGTTCTAGTGGCTGACACTGATCGTCACTTGAATTATTGTCAGCCTCCATGTCGATCAGTGACCAGGCGAGATTAACTGGCTGCAGACCCTGAGCGAGTGTCTTCGTTGTTGCTCACAAATGGTGTTATGCTGGAGATCGCGCATGTACTGGTAGTCCATAGTCTACAACACGGAGTGATTCTATAGCGTTCTAATGCTCTGAATCCCAAGGTCCTTGGTGACAATGCACCGGTCTTTATCCCTCCCCTTTCCTCCGTCGAACGCCTTCATCAATGATTCCTGCCCCTCGTCGATCCTGTAAGAATGGACCGAGAGTTGGGTATTGCGGTATATGATATAAACAAATAGTCACCATTTTACAGAATGTGCAGATTTCTCCAATATGACTTTCACAGTGGTCCACGAAAAACGAACCAAGGTTGGGAAACCAAAAGTGGGATCGACTGATGCCTTTATCCAGGTTTTAGTCTTTGGATCTGAAACTACGCTCAGCAAGAGGCAAACTTCGCACTACGGATATAACAGACCCGATGGATAGCCACTCCCGAACCCTCTGTTCCACTCATTTCCAGTGCGAGTTGTATTGTCTTCTTCTAGTAGTTCTTCGAAGGTCCAACCATCGACGCAAGCATCCCGCGTCACCTTTGCCGCCACGCTGGCTGCTCCAACAATCTTAAACTTCGAATCTGCTTTCGTAGTCACTGTGAAACTGATGCCTGGGAATTGTGCGGAAAGATACGCTTCATAAGTAGTTGTGTTGCCCAGAGCATCCACATACACCTAATCAGAGAGTAGTTAGTATTCATTCGATAATACAGGGTTCTGTTAACCTCGGACAACTGGAGCCCACGCTGGAGAACTTCGCGTATGAGCAACACGGTTGCATCCTGGGATTGTTTGTTGAGATTCGTTGGTGGAACCCTCAACATCCCGGCTGATATTGCTTGTGGGCTAACCACCATTAAGACGTCTCGCGAAAGATGGAAGGTGTGTGCGTACCTGATTACTCGGACAGACCATCCAAGATTCTGAGCATCGGAGTTAAGAACCCCAAGCAATTCAGCTCGCTTTTCTGGAGTGAGTGTTTTCGAGTCTGGTAGAAGACATGACTTGTGTCATGATACAATTTGACGCTTGAGAAGTTATCTTTACCAGCGAAGCCCAGCTTTTCTAAGTCGGTCTTCCAAGATGCAGGGCAATATGCAACACCGTAAACAAGGGGTCCAAGAACGGGGCCACGACCAGCCTCATCGACACCGAGGATATATGGCCCTGGTGCTGTAGGCGTTGGAGAATGGTAAGTATACGAGTCTGTGAGTAGAGTCGACGGTCCAGGTGCTGAGGGAATTTCTGTACAATCAGACTGGGTCATGATTTGGTTTGTCGTGGGTTGTCTTGGGGCTCCTAAGTATCCTCTGCTTTTCACAAGTGGTTCTAATTCACAGACAACGCTATGTAGAGGAGCATGATGTTTACGCGTTCTTTGCACCTATTGATTTTTTGTTTGGCAAAAATGGCTCCATTGGTAAGTTATTAATAAATTGTCACTCGTACTACATAGGCCAGGTGACTAGTGTCAGTTCGGACTCCTGTTGGGGGAGACCACCAAAGTCGACTATCGCTCACATGCACTTCGCCCTCCGAGGCTCTCTTCTCGAAGTAATCCCGGAGGTAAATCACTAGATCATACATAGTTGTGTTTACATAATTGCGTTCGTTCTAACGTTGATATACATATTGAAAGCCGACTTGATTATCAGTCCGGCGTGCTAGTCCCTACACATTGCGGTGTATTACAACGCTCCATCGCTCTCGAGCTTGCTCTTGGTGCGTTCATTTGCTATCAGAAGTGATTTAGCGTATAGTATACTTCAAAAACGTCGAGGAACACACCTGCATGCTTGGCCTTCTGCTTGTCAACTTCGTCCATCCCTTTGGTTTCTGCGATGCGGTCAATGAAGCCACCAGTGAGTGCCGCACTACGAAGGATCGTTGAATTCGTATAATTTCGAGACCATTGTGCACAATGATACTCACACCAGCTCGATGGCCTTCTTATGGTTTGCAGGTTTTCCGTTCTTTTCGACATGCTTCTCGTATGCTTTGGCAGCCTAAGCCCGGGATCAGTGATGAGCTGCTGTGTCATAACGAAAGACAAACTTCGTATGAGGCGGCGGCGGCGAGGAGTTCGTGGCTCAGCTTGGCTTTGTGTCCACCACCAGTCACCTTCAAATCATTAAGATAAGTGGTAAACCCGACATACCATCTCAGCTTACCTGTTCGTGTGCCTTTGACTCTTCAGAATCGTGCGTAAACCACATGATGATTGTGTTAAAAGGGGGAAAGTTGGATATTATGGAATATAAGAGAGGTGAGGTCTTTTATACATAAAACAGCACATGAGCCACACATCGACGCTGATGATATCATGGTTGTCATAGCATGGAAGCGACTCTGGGAAAGCGGAGCGTTGCGCAGCACCCACACTGGACTCGGAGGCTCCGATACTCATAGAGAATTAGAGAATTATGTTTTGGTCGAAAAATATTGCCCCCCGAATGCATTGTCTGCACTTTCACATTTGCCCTTTAATCAACTACTAATTCCTAGGACTACTAAGTGGATTATTTGTCGAACCGTTGAGGACAGGACAAGACCTGGACTTCTTGAACTGAGTCAGGGCCCTCACTGGCGACATTTTTATAACAGTTTTAAATTCTGCTCCACAATCGTCTGGAACTTCGGTCACGCGCACGTTCTACTCCTCCCCGCGATCCAGGTCGACGATGTGGAGCCCCTTGTATGACCAAACCAACTACTCCGAAGCCTAATGGAAAACCTCATGATGGTGTTCTAGAAATGATTTGGGCTCCAATCTATGACATACAGTAGGTATTTTAGGCGAATGATGTATGTATTATATTTTTATAATCCTCGAAAGACGGATCACAACTGGATCCCCGCCCCATCGGACACAGTCCGATCCCGAACTTAAAGAGGACCACCCAAATTAACCATGGGGAATCCCAGATAAGTCCACGACGCATGCACACTACCGTTTTCGTACCGCAGTCTACTAGTTACATCAACGGTCTCGGAAGAGGTGTTGCCTCATATCATTGCTCCAATGCACGCTATCGCATTCCTGGCAGGATTCTTCCATGTCAAGGGGTTGGGGGTCCCTGATGTGACTCGTACAGGTGATCCCCACAAGCTCCAACCGGAAATTAGCTTCTGTTTTACAAGCTTTTTTCGAATGAATGATGTCTCATGGATGGCCCCAAAATGATGTAGACCTCTCGATATTTGTCGATGCCGACCTCAACCGTTCAATGGACGCCGGCTTCGTTGACGTTACCACGTAGTCCCAAGTACCAGTCACTAATTCGTATACCAGGCAGTCGAATGCCCACGCACGAACGCATTAGTAGTACACTCAAAATATTGCGGGATGGTCTACTATAATACTAGACTTACTTGTCACAATCCTGGACCCTTCCGATGTTTCTTTCTCAGCGTGTCGTGATCGCATGTCTGAGACGTTTAAGCGGTGAAATTGTCATGTTGATGGTGTCGAGGCAAAGGGTGATGGGAAGTATATTAGGTCCTGTAGCAGCTATAAATCACACTGTCGTGGCCAATATTATAATGTCGCGAGAGCCTCCAGCTGGAATTGTTATGGAAAGATTTTTGTCGCTGAGTGTTCGTAAGTAGTTGTTCTTTTATCAACTCGCGAGCAAATGAGTCTATGTCATTCAACGGTGCTCACCACACAGCTTTAATGATGGAATTGGCATCCATTGAAGTTATAGAGCGGATACAACAAGGATCGTGCAGAAATACGACGCATCTGCGTCAATACTCGAGGAAGCTATTTCGTACATTTGCATTGGCTACAGATAGCTCCAATCCAGGCACTATCCAAATTTCAAACCCAGATTCCCAGTCTGTCGACGGCTTCGCCTCATAGACGGGGTTGGTCACGAGTCTACCATGTCACCTGGAAAGCCAGCCAAAGCAATTAGAATCAAGGTTCCACGCCATGGTGCTCAAAGAATAGGCGCAAAGTTTTCCGCTCATGTTGAAGCGCTGGCTAGGAAAGAGAAAATACGCGTGGCCACTCACCAGCCCAACTACGACTCAAATAATACCTTAGCTCAAGCTATCGTGAGTGTCATGTTGTCTGCACCAAGACTCTAACATTAGAAGTTTACCCTTCAGGAGTCTGCGTCGGAGTGGAACTCGTTGCTCATTACAGCTCGTGCTGATCGTGGACCACAGTGGGACGTCGGGACTCAACAGTGCGTTGTCTAGCCATTTCGTATTCACCAGGGAATCGGAAGCTGTTCAGGTTCCTCGTAGACCACGGGTCTGACCTCTACTATGACCCATCTCCACTGATGGAATATCAGAAGCAACAACGCGAGGAAGAAAATGCCGCTCGAACCTCAATGCAGCCTCCCGACTTTCGTGCACATGATCCTTCTCGTATTACTCGAAATCACTCGACCTCTTCAAACCAGAACTATGCATACGCATCACCGAGCATGTCTCAAGTGACTCCACGTCACCCTAATTTTGGGGGGTACTCGAACGTTCCATTCAACGGCATTCCCCCCAGTCACTTCTATGGTGCTGGCGTAGATGGGGCTTCTCCTGCAAGGATGGGTATGAGAGACAGTATGGGTGCCAGCATGTCTCCAGATGTGAGGAGGAGGTCAGCAAGAGGGATACCAGATGATGGATTCATTCAGTTACATGGACCATAACTGCACAAGACCTTTAAGCTCGTTCCTACGTATGTTATCGAATACCCGTGTATATCATTCTGAAGTCATCAACTCGTAGTTCTACATTTCAGCGGATTTTGTCAATTGGCATAGCTTGGCTAGTCGGGGTCATTGTATTGCCCCCAATTTCACTTGCTTTTTGAGCAGCAGATATCAGGAACAGCTCATTGTACGCATACGAATATCAATGCAATCACCCTTCTTAGCCTCAACCCAGACTCAAGACTGGGATATGCAGTCGCAACATGAACTTGATTTTTGCAAACTACGCGACAATGCATCCCCAATGATAGATTCGTCAGTGAATTGCCAAGGAGTGCATTGATAGTCTCTCCTAGCTCTTCTCCCCGGTCTGGAAGTTCAAAAGTGTTGGAATAGTCTTGTCAATGATGGTGAAGAGGATAGAATTGGTTCAGTACTCGGTTCCAGTCGCTAGCTGAGATGCCGGGAAAAAAGACTCAGAATCACGTCTCGAGAGGGCATTTTATGTCTTCACTCAAACGCTGCTTCGTTCTTTCTGGATGTACCTTCGTCCTTAATATTACGAGCAACTTTCGCGCTTATACTAGGTCGATAGTTTCGTTGAGACTCAGATTTGAAGTTCTGAGAGACGCGTGCAACTTTATGTAGGAAGTCACGCGCTCGTTTCAAAATGTCCCCTAGGGTGAGACAGACCTTAGACAGTCGTTTCTTCTATACTAGGACTTCCAACCATCTTCCCATAGACCATTCCATCTGTTTAATCATATTCACCAGACACTCGCGAGTTTTGGTCAGTGTCATGTTCTGAACGCGTCATTTTACTTAATCTATGCATCAGTATTCAGCAAGTTGATGCCGCAGGCCAGCTCGAAGAAAGCGCCAACTCCGGTGCGAACCGCGCCTCCCTTTGCTCCGCATGACGCAATGGTGGCCTCGCAGCAAGGTCACATAGAAGACCTAGTGCAGAAGAGTCGAACCCTGGAACACACCATCAAGAAGTTGCGCGAAGAACTTAGTCTTGAACAAACTAGCGCCAAGGACGCCGTCAACGTCGTAAAACAACAATGGCGAGCGGAGCAAAAAGAGTGGCACGCTGGTTGCGATGCTTTACAGGCGTGTCATAGCATCGCTCATCTCAGGACGGCATGTACTTTGGACGACGAACGAATCGCAGTGCTCAAAGAGCGGGAGATTGCACGGCGCGAGAAGATTGCGCGTATGCAGAGGGATTATAGAATCACGATGTTCCAGGCTAGAGAGGCAGAACTAGAGAGTCAAATAGAGGACCTACAAGCAGAGCTGGACCATCAAGTGGCTCAAACGGAACATTCACTTAAATCTCAGGATGAGCAGTATCGGAAGACTATCCTCGACTTGCAAGACAAGCACGCGACCCTTTCATCCGAGCTGAAGCAGAAGTCGGACGAAGTTGTAGCAGCTCATCAGCAACGCGAAGATGTCGAGGTCTGGTCCTTCAATATCACTTTTTCTAGTCCGTGATTGATGGTCTAACGTAGTACTAGGATGAAATGCGCCGACTCCGGGAAGCAAGAGCGGACGCTGACGCGACTACGGTTACCAATGCCTCCAAACTATCTCGGATAACTGTGCAACGTGATGGTCTTCAAGTGAGGGTGACCCAACTCGAGCGGGAGATCGAAGAACACAAGGACAACAGTACTAAGCTGCAACGTCAACTTGACAATTGGCAGAACTTGAAGAAAGGTGATCATGCAGAACTGGAGGTATTGCGGAAGAAGAAAGACGAGCTGGAAGTTGAGTCAGGGGAAGCAAAGGCAGAAGTTGAACGACTCGAGAAAGTCGTCGAGAAAGAGAGAGGTCGCGTCACAAAACTCAAGGATGTCCTCCGTGAGTGGAAGGTCAGGTTTTTCTCCAACTGTCACACTATATATTCACAAATACATTGTAGACGGAAGCCGAAGAGCAGCAAACTTGTCGGAAAGAAGCTGAGGATGAGGCTACAGATGCGAAGAAGGCAGTGGAGAAGCTTGAACAAGAAATATCGGGATTGAAGGCTCAGCTAGCTGCCGCGCCCAAACCATCCGCTCCTCCAAAGGTAGGGCTAACTTTCGTGCGCCTGTGCCCTGCCTCAACACGTGATACGCTCAGAGCAAACAACTACCTCCTCGTACCTCTTTGGTATCAGAAGATGAGGTTGAAGATACTCGGCCTCCAGCACCGTCTGCCGATCGAACTCGCCCGAAAGCCAGACCAGTCAAGCACACGGAGGCAGCTGATAGTGACATTGAGCTAATTGAACCTTCTGCCAAAGTACGGGGGAAACGGAAGGTTTCTCAGGAGGACAGTCCCGATGAGGAAAGACCTGCAGCAGAGAAACCAAAGCGTCCACGAGCGAAGAAAGCCATCGCCAGTGAACCAAAGAAGGCAAAAGCACCAAAGAAAGGCACTCCTGAAACCGAAGCCAAGAATCAGAAGATAGCCGCCGAGTCTTCACGAGCAAAGACATCTAAATCTGCAGTGAAAGGGGACAGTGTCGCAGAAGACGAGCAAGATCCAGCACCCAAGAAGAAGAAGCGAAAGCTCAACGTAGGTATCTTCCCCTCCACGCAACAACCTCCGCAGTTTCAGTGGGATCAGGTGCGTTATACTAAAGTTTTACTAGCCGAAAGGGCTGAAACTCCAGGGTTTACTCCACAGGGTGGGGTCGGTCTAGGCATCCCTACCGAGCTTTCTCCGGTAAAGGATGCACAAGTAGTTCCTCGACGATTGCATCCGTCAAGTTCAGGGCCTAGTTTTAGCAAAACTCGGAGCTGAAGTCTAGAAGCCATATTGTTAAGTTCTTTACTGATCTTAGTAGAGATGTTTTATGTTGGGCTTGGGCTTGAAGGCATGATACAACGTCGCTGTTATCAACCTAGCTAGATTTACATTTACATTTACCACAATCAACCCGACAACTCTGATGATCATGTACATCTTGTTCTATTGACCGCAATGCACCAGAATACATCAGCGCTAATTATAAGGCCTAAGGACTCATGAATTGATTGATGTCTTAGACCAGCTGGCAGATGGACTAGAGGATCATCGGGCAGATACGATTGAATTGTAGATGGCAAGTACAAGGTAAAACAAGAAAATAAGTATGTCGCCACATCATGAAACTCCTCTCGACGTGAATGTTCGTGATTAGAGCGATTATAGAGGCTTGCTATATAGACCATCCTGTCGTAGATGTACACGGCACCCTCATCCCATAGGGAGCGAAACGCTTCCTAGAATGAGTTGTGAGAGAGGTGGTCAGGTAAACGGTAAAGAGCAAGTTTGTGCGGCGTTGGAAGAAATTTATGGACTTCGGAAGATGCCGATGCCAAATTTGGTGATCACGTATTTGAGGTACTTAACAAGTTGACGACTGCGCATTTGCTTCGAGTTCAGCTTCATCCACGGTAACTTGCTAATGAACTTCGTCTACTTTTTCATGAGCCAGTTCAGGTACTGGTTAGATTGTCTGCTACTTAGATGGGTGCCTCCTTCACTCCCGGCAATGCAACTTGGGCCTGAAGGGAGCTCTCAGAATCCAACGATGGTGAGCTGTCAATGGGAATTTGGATGCTGAAACCTCCATTTGGGTCCTTTCAAGATACAGTTTTTCACTTGGGATGCCCACCACCCGGATATAAGCTGGTGGGAACATTTTGAGAAACAAGTGCTGCCCTTGGTAGCACTGGGTTTCACTCAGGTCTGGCTTCCTCCACCGCATAAAGCAATGGTACCGGTGAGAGTTGATGGCTCTTAATATGTCCAAAACTAAAAGGATATATAGAAAGGTTGTGGATATGATGCTTATGATTTGGTGCGCTGTCTCACAACACGTGTTTTGACTCTCTTTCACACAAACATCCATGTAGTGGGACCTTGGTGAATTCGACCAGAAAGGCACCGTTGCGACGAGGTGGGGAACCAAGGAAGAACTTCTGAGAGCTTGTGATGCTGCAAAACAATGCAACCTCAACATCATCATCGACGCAGTTCTTAATGTAAGGGGATAAAATACACTTCATGAGTTGCGCACACACTTACTCGAGTACTATGGGTAAGCACAAACTTGGTGCAGACAGGACAGAAACATTTCGTGCTGTTCGCGTCGATCCATTAAACCGGTTGAAGGATATTGGGAGCGAGAGACACGTCAAGGTTTGATTCACCTTTCCTCGTATAGAGATCTCATCAACATGACTCGCAGGGTTGGACTGCCTTTGATTTTCCTGGACGACTCGGGAAGGTAAATTCTACCCTATATTTTGATTGGCTGGAGGTAAACGTGCAAGCCAGTATAGTAGCATGCGATGGAATTTCAATCATTTTACTGGTCAGTCTGCGCCAGTATACTCGTCGCTTTTATGACTGAAATTGCTCAAGGATTAGACTGGGATGAGCTTACGCGAACCAATGGTGTATTTCGCATTTCATCAGAAAGACATGAAGGTTGGTCAAAATGGGTAGACACTGAGAATGGGAACTATGATTATCTCCTTGGAGTCGATGTTTGTTGATCTTGTTCGTCGGAGCGCTCATATCTAATTATCCACGTGGGGATTATAGATTGACTATCGTCATCCAGAAGTACGAAACGATCTATTTGCATGGGGCTCGTGGGTTCTTGAAGTACGTCTTCTCCGTGTCATTTCTCACACCGCCAGCCAATGTCGCTTTAGACTACAGGTGCCTGCGGATTTAGACTGGATGCTATTAAACACATGGATCGCAGATTCCTTCTCGAGTTTGTAAGGGCTGTTTTATTTTTATTTAATTCATATAGTAAAACCTACTATCGAAGATTAAAAGGTGTCGAAACCAAACAGGCAGGAAGCAAATGTTTGCGGTGTCAGAGTACTGGTCTGCGAAGTAGGTCTGTCCTGGAATCTACGATTTACAGACCCCTTAGTGAGAACAGCTTGCAACTTTTAATCCCATATGTTCGGGCGTTCCAAGGCCAGGTATGCCCCTCCATGATGCTACTGACTTAAGGTTTAATGCCAGCAGACTTCCTTTTTTGACGTTCCACTACACGAGAACTTTCATAGAGCCAGCAAAACAGGTGTTTCATACGACTTGAGAACGATCCTAGATGGTTCTCTGGTGAAGTTGAGACCAGGAGATGCCGTCACATTTGTCGATAACCACGAGTGAGTACTGGCACTGGGTATTTTTACTATCCTATGAGTGACTATTTCGTCCATAGCACGGTAAGCCGATATTATCATAATTATCCATCATCAGGCCAATGATAGCTTCAGCAAGTTGGTCAGTCTCTGGAGAGCTGGGTAAGCTATATCACATTTCTAAGAAACTTTCGGAGTAACCTCGGTTAGGTGGGCATCAACTTCAAATCTCAAGCATATGCTCTCATCCTATTACGATGTCACGGATATCCGTATGTGTCATCTTGCCAAAACGTCAGCCTGACATGAGCTTCATCCAGATGCGTTTTCTACGGTGACCTGTATCCAAATGATGAGTGCTATGACGAAGACACTTCCCGAACTCTGAAACAGTTATTGCTTGCGCGGAAAAGTTTCGCGTATGGTCCAATGGTGGATTACTTTGAGCACAGAAACTGCATTGGATTTGTGCGAATGGGCGATTCCGATCATGCTGGGTGTGCAGTGGTGCTCAGTAATGACCCGATGTGAGGCCCTTCGTGTGTTTTGCACTGGCATCTGTTTATCATTTCTTCAAGGCTGGACCTGACCGCATGCAAAATTCGAATGAATGTCGGCTCGGTAAGTATCGATCATGAATCATAGCTACGTCATCTGCTAATGTCCTGCATTCTATAGCATCCTGGGACAACGTTCCGTAGCTTCTTTGACGGCTCCCGAACGATTGCAATCGATCATGACGGTTGGGGCGCGTTTCCTTCCTCAGTAGATGGTGTTGAGGTCTGGATCGAAAATAGGGAAATAAAGTAGCTGATAATCCGAAAACGTGCAGCTGTATACATTCATTATCAGCGAATAGTCCATAAACTACAATGATCGTAACTGTTGTTCTGACTCTTATTTGGAAATTCCAATTCCAAATCCAATGGCGGACTCCTCCGATCGCGAACTTGAGATATAGCTTCGGACGCCACTGCCTTCCTGAAGCTCCAAATCGTCTTCCAGGGCATATTTCTCTGGATAGGATGTTCTAGGGTGCGGTGATATTCTGGCCAAAGCTATGGGCGCTTCACTACTCCGTTTCTTGATATCTCGAGGAATATTCCGGCCATCAAACAATGCGGCAGTTTCTTCAAGAGTGCGGCCTAAAATAACAAGTCCACTACCGCTCGAGAATGCAAAAAGCGTAAACTCACCTGTCGTCTCTATAATGAGCACAAACACGAATAACAGCTCCAAGGCGAGCCATCCGCAGTAAAAAAGGTACTGTTCGAGATATTCGTCAATTAGTAACATGAACGCATCGGATAACTCACGTATTTCCAATGTATGGTGGTGAGTGCCCACGGATTGACGAATGCGTTGAAAGCATTAGTTCCACAGAGAGTAAAGTTCTGTAAAGGACGTTATGCAGTGTTCAGAGATCACGAAAGGACCAACCATAATTGCAATCCCCTTGGCACGAATATTGTAAGGCAGTATCTCTACCGTGTATGAGACAAGCAACGTCGTGTATGCGAAGGAATAGAAGAAGAAGTATATAAAAATGAGCGGCACAGTAGCTAGAAAGCTTGTTATTAAGTGCACTAGTGTATATGACAAGGTTTCGGACTTGCCTGTCGCAGCTGCAGTATCCGCAGTCGCATCGAACACAGCCGTCGTAACTGTCCACATAGAGAAGACTGTCCAGATGGTCAACTAAGCCAAACCATCGAATCAACTTCATATGATATTACTGACCGATCAGCATGCCAATATTTGATATCAGGAAAAGCTTCCTTCTACCCAACTTGTCAACAAGCATCGTGCCCAACAGAGCACTAGCTAGATTAAAAACCTGTACACACGAAATGAACAATGACTCCGGCTTTCTGAAGAACAATGGATAAACCTGCAGGCCGCCGTTAATCGTCGCTTTCGTTCCAGTCTCGGTTATGCCGCTGTTGAAATTGTTATCCGATGTACCACTGTTGCACCCTGAATACGTACACCCCCTCTAAGACAATATTGATGTAATACGAGACCAGACCATTGCCGCTGAAAAGAACATGGATTAATTCCCGCGATCAGACTAGGGTGAAGCCAATCAGACCTCCACTGCGAAAATATTGTGATCGATACAACGGTAAACATCCGTCGTCTGTTGCCCGGAGTCGAGATACACGTCAGGTATGATGAGCCGGAAGTGAGCTCTCGTTCAAGCTTCAAAGCATGTCGGATTTGAGCCATCTCGAACAATACGAGAGGGTCGTGTTCATCTCCCCCATTCGCATGGTACTGAGCGAGGACATGCGCGGCTCGTGATTCCTATGAGAAACGAAGCAGAATGATCGAGCGAATGCATGGAGAAATTCCTCATGAATGCTTACCAGGCCTTTAGCCACTAGAAATCGGGGGCTCTCCGGAATGAACCTAAACACGACGAAAGGTGCTAAGTCACTTTGACAGGTCATGTGCAGATAGTCCCAACCATATTAGCACCATTTGAATGACAGGAATGACAGCTTGAATGAATGTAGGGATTCTCCATGACCATGTCGACATTCCTGGATCGTAATAGGCGGCCATACAGATCCATGCCGCTACGACTGTGAGAAACCAAATCTTTAGCACCTAGATGTTACATACAGATAATACTGCCAGAATACCACAGCGAATTGTACAGAGAGGTCATTTTTCCGCGCTGAACCGAGATTAGAGGTAATAAATGAGCTATAAGGTTATTTGACACACATGCGTTGGATAGCTAAGTTCAATGATGAGCAAGGGAGCTGAATTCATGGAGAAAGCTAAGCCCACGCCAACTGAGGAATGGAGTTAAACCTATGAATAATTTGTTGAATGTTCATCTTACTGATCACACGAGCGCCAATGAATATTTGCACGCTCGTGGATGAAGATTGTACGATGACACCAATTAGCCCGATGAACGCCCCGATGAACATAGTTGCTCGTCGTCCTAGTTTATCGGATATAAGAGGAGATAATGGAGTCCCCTACAGAGCTAACGTAAGCCAGGATTAATTAATTTGAACTCCCTGCGGCAACTTACGGCGAGGGAGCCAATGCTTTGAGCGGAATTCATGAGGCCTAGTAATCGTAAATAGAACGTCACAACAACGCCAGCAGCGGGGTACCTAAAGTTTTGTCCTGCGGATGATGGAAATATTCCTGCCATCCGGGCAAGATCTGCAGACCTAAGATAATGTGAGTCAACCATCTACAATAGTGAATGCTTGCGACCGACCGTTTAGCATGGATGAATCAAGACCCATCAACGTTGATGATAGTAGTGGTAATATCAAACAGATATTTAGAATCAGGATACCTGCACGCCGACACTGTCAAGCGTGTTATTTGTATTTGCTAAATGATATCATACCACGATTCTTCCACCAATACTGTCGATATATCAAGTCTGCAATCGCACATTCCGGAATTGTCATCGAGACGTTGAGTTGATGGGCAATGGGGGAACAAGAAAGCGATTGAGTCGCGGAGCATTTATATAGCAAGTCTTGTGCTCGGACACGTCGGGTCACTCACTTTCGAAGATAATCCGCCGTGATCGGGCCAGACGCAAGGGATCTTTAGAGATTATGTGCTTTAGTACATGTTTGGCAGAGTTGATAACTTGAGACGTGGCGGACGAAGGTTGCGTCCGAGGAGGCGGCAACTCAATCCGCAGGGGTTTTGAGATCAATATGTCATGACAACTCGTTTCGTCCGGTATGCAAGATTATACAGGCGCTGGGGTTTGCAGTGTCACTTTTACCTACGCGTCCCCATTCCCGATTCCCTGTCATGGCTCTGTTCTTGCTGTAAATGTTGTCCTGATTGTCGCTGGTACTCATAATCGAATTTGCTGTACTCACGATCTAAGTCCATGTTACGGGCGGCCGCCCGGTGGAGGTTGACTTTTGGCTAATAAGTAACTTGGCAATGGCCTATAGCAACACTCACGGTATACCAGTGGACCTACTAGTTGTACTCGCTGCTCGGCACATCGGCAATTATGTCGATTTCGCAGCTAAATTGAATAAGTCGAGTTCCACGACAGAGAGTATTTGATCGGCAACATCCGAGTCTGACCTAACTTTCTCTGTGAGCGCAATACCATCACGTTCGACGCAGGTTAAACAAGTATTATAACGCTGTTCGCAAGTGAGATGTAGCTTCGCCTCTATTAAAAATCCTAATTGCTCACACGTCGATATATCATACCTGCAGATCTGCAGATGGCTGGCGGGAGCATTCATTCTTCGGGAGTGAGAATAGAGTGTGCCTCTATGGTTATACGTATACCCGACTTATGATATGGTTGCAGTGTGATTTGGTACGGGGACTGGTTCATCCGTGAAGATTGTACTTGAAGATTGTACTGGCGGGGACATATACTTACTCCTGACAGTCCGAGACGTCAGGCGACTACACTGCAAAACAGCAGTAGACCAGTCACTGAAAGTTGCGTTCATGTGTTGAATTTTGGTCAAATATAACTTATTTGAGTATTGACTAGTCTCGAGACCCTGCAGTTCTACGATCCCTCCAGCCCATAACATATTAACCTCGACTTCCTCGTGACCTCTTATAAAACTCTGCCTGGATAGGACCAACCAACGCACATCATGACAAACTAGGTGGCCCTGGCAGTAACGTGTATGTACCACAAATCCTGATTCTCACAAACCTTGGTTATTTTCAACAATTTATCTACATTCAAGTTCACTACTAGATAGATTGGACTTTGAAATTTGGTGGAGCCCATCCGTGATTGACCGCAAGCTGCCAAATCATGATGGCACGTGTGGAATTTATTAAAATTCAAATTTTTTACCCCAGCTCACCCCAAGTTGATCGAGCAAGCCGTCGGCAACACGATAACAGACAACTCGATTCTCACAGTATCCACGACTTTCCACTACCGGCATTCGTAGTGTCAGGATTCGAACTCCCATTTACTTAGGTTCCGGAATCCGTTGCGATCAATTACGTCCGTCGATGTAGCCTGATGGGATTGTCCTTGGTCTCCCTACCAAATCGATTCTTTCACATGAAGATTCCGTATCATGCAACTTAGTCTCGAACCAGACGTTCCGTGAAAACAATACTGCTGACCAGACGTTCTAGGGACCGAAAGAACCCGAAGGTGGTTCCGAAACGTCTGGTTTGAGACCACCTGCGACTATCAGTTATCTATAATATTTAAGCTCAGTCTCCTTGGCTCATCGGGTTCCTAGCACGCCATTTGGAAAAAATAAACTACCAAGATTGTATTCGGGAACTCGGAAGGCTGAAATTCAAATTCCAAGCCTTTCGAGTGAGGGCGCATATTTGCCCGATGCTGTGGAAGCTGATCATGACTGTACCAGCCCAAGATAAGTAGGTTGGATGGCAAGTTGGGGTGTCGGATCCACATGACGCTAAGTCCTCGGATCTCATACGACTGGTGGACAGACATGCCATTCACCAAGCTCTGGGTGCCCCTCCATCGGCATGAAGAATACGCCGAGCGATTTCTGTCAATAGCTAGCCAGTGTGAGACTCACAGTTGGCCAAGTCTATCTGTGAAACAGCTCACATGCTGGTCTCACCCATCCAAGCCTCCTGCTTATACTACCTTTGGCCCAGAGTTGCAAAATATCTTGCAGTAGCCTCAACACCGTCCTCTACCATCTACATGTAGTACATAGGCGTATTACATGTAGACTATGTTCGACTATTTTTTTTAATGAAACATAGTCCCTCTGAGAGCGTCGCCACTGGCACTGAAACAACTGTGGGTAAGAGGATTTTGTATGTTGGTCGTTGGCAACGACTTTGCTGTCCAGTCCAGCATGCCTCTGGCATCGCCACCTTAACACTTGTCCAAGTTAGTACGCAGAACCTCAGTCTACATGTTCACCTACTATAAATTATTTCAATGTTGTCATGTTGTTGAGTTAGAGAGCGAGCAAAGCTCCAAAGTTGGTGCCACATCGTTTGGAGGATAAATTTGAATTCATGACGCAGACACAAGACATAAAAGAAATAACTCATTCGGATCGTAAAGAACGTTGCACTGTACAACAACTCCAGATATCCGAAGGTAACGCCAACCAGGGATCAGAAAAGCGAATGAATGTGAGGCACCATTCAATCGAAGAGTAAGAGCAATATGTAACTAAGCCAGACGGGGGAATGTAAACGTCAGGTTGGGTAAACTCCCAATACTCTAGAAAAGTAGACAGGTAATGTACTACGCAGATATCGCAGGAAAATGGATAACAAAAAAATCCGAGAATGTCTTTGGATGTCCGATGACTGGTATCCGTGTTTTGACATCAGAGCAAGACTAGAAGAGGAGAGCAGCAACGGCAGCACCGGCAACCCCTGCGGCGCCAACGCGAACAACATTGGCATAGGCAGCACCAGAGCTTGCAGAGGCTGAGGCGGAAGTGGTCGTTGAGGTCTTGGTGCCGGAAGTGCTAATGAGATGTGACGTCAGGTCACATGACCGCTTGACAACAAAGTCAACTCACGTGGCTGCGATTGTAGCAGGATGGGTAGAAGTGGCACCACTACCAACAGAAGTTGCTTGAGCAGTAGTTTGACCAGTTGGACCAGCGGAAACTGAAGGAAAGATAGTATTGATAACGGATTAGATTATCATAAATAGGCAAGAAACATACGCGACGTGGAGTTAGTGCAAGAAGTCGATGCTACACGCGGAAAGGTCAAGATCGAAGCAACCGATCAACTAAAACACGCACATCCAGGGTTCACAGTGAAAGGTGCGGTCTGGGCAGTTAAACCAGTGCTGTCAACAAGGGTGAGACCGAGGGATGTCCCTGATGCAATGTTGCATATCCAGGTCACGGAGGTGCTATTTTGCTGTCCCAAATTCTCAAGGGAAGCGGATGTAGGACTACCACCAGGCAGGATGCTAGAAAAGCGTTGAGTAATGCAGACACAAAACGAGATAACGTTTTTACCTCTGTGTAAAAAGAATGGAAATGGAAAAAAATCATCGTGAACGAATGACCGACAACCGAGTTAGGAAGTTACCAACCAGGAAGTAAGGAGCTGAACCTCGGTCAGACACGAAAGTGAGAAGAAGATGCATGTGCAGGTAACTCACCAGTTCCACCAGACCACGAGAGGAGAGTGGGCTGGCACTCAACAACGTTGGCACTGCTCCGAGAGTGATGAGACCCTGACAACCTGAGTGTGAGCAACGAGTGAAATTACTTACGGAGTGTTGATCGTCAACTGTGCGAGAGCACCAGCGACGAAGAGGGTGAGGGAAATAAAAGACTTGATCATTATGGTGAGCTTGTCGCGGGTAAGAGGAATGACGACGGGGGAAGAGGTTGAGCTGCGTGGAAAAAAAAGTGGTTGTATTTCGTATTTATTCCATCCGTGTTTATTTACATCAAACACGCCACGCCAATTTATGTCACTGGCGCTTCTATCATCATCAACGTCGCTCGCCGACTTCTTCAATTGTCAACATCGATCATCGCCTAAGCCTAAGAGTTACTAGTAGTTTCATTTTTTGTTCTCATTGCTCAATGTTCAGAACGTTCAGGACGACACGTTCAAGATGAGAAGAAGATTGCACCCTATTCCAGCATAAAATTACACTAGCATCCGCAGTTCCCTAAGTATATGTTCCGCTTCCGGTTTCATAATCAGAATCAACGTTCCCCTGCTTGTCACCAGCCGGTCCTTCATATTCTCCTTATTAATCGTCACGCATGATGTGCACGCGTGTTACAAGCCCATAGTGGTCGCTCACCCATTTGTCCCGCCCAATCGTTTCCCCAATCCCAATCCTCTCTGGCTCATCCACCATGAAACCGTCTTGTCTAGTAGAAAGCACCTTGTCTAACCGGCCAGGCGGATACTGTTCCATAGATTGATATCCCCAGGTAAAGCCCTCTTCGTCATCATCACCCCCCTGCCATGCGTCCCACAACCCGGCATCCTCCACGATCGTCTCGTCACTAGGTCCGATAGCATTCATATCCCCTGCAACAATGCCTCCAAGCAGTGCGTTCTCTCGCAATGCATGTGCGATGAGTTTCAATTGCCTCGGGCGTGCCACGGCCCCACATGGCAAAGATTCAAGATGCGTGTTTGCAATGCGCAAGGTCACGATGCCTCTTGATAGCCGAGGTTCGTCTTCGAGAGCTGGGATGCTCAGTTTGATATCAACGAACACGGCAGTGCGATGCATTTCAGAGTTGCTGAAGGCGATGTTGAACGCATTGACCACGGGAATTGTACGGGACACCAGCGTGACATTTCCATAGGTTGCGTGTTCGGGCCACTTGTCCGTGCCAGTGGGAACAACTATGAAGTACCGTCGCACCCACTCGGCATTGAGGATTTGTGTGAACACCGATACATGTATTTCCTGCAAAAGGATGCAGCATGGTTCAGGACGTTCGTTGGCGGTCTGGCATCCGAGAACGCGCTGCTGGATGTAGGTGAGGGCAGCATGGAACCGTCTCTTCCTATCGGGATTCATGAAGTCGATGTTCCATGTCACGAGGCGGATGGAAGACGGAAGGGGCTCTTTAATGCCTTTGGCGCAGTTAGAAGTCGGAGCCCATCGCTTCCTGCGAGATGAATAGCGCACCGCGCGAAGTAATATTTGGGCATCGTACATCGCTGCCTCTGACTGTTGCCGCGGGCGTACTCTCACAGGCAGAGGGGGTGATCCTTCCGTCTCCGTGTCATAAAAGTCAGAGAGCGGGGAGGAAGTTACGAGCGGCTCATCATCGCTATCGGAGGGTGGGGAAGGTATAAATGACTCATCAATATCATCCTGATACATCGCTGATCAAGCTGATGAAGAATGTTGGAGGATGGATGGTCGAGCGAGTGTCAAGGAGATACAAGAATTTTCGGGAGTTTCACTTGGTGGTCAGCAGGTGAGCAATGCGGTTTCAAGATAAGAATTTATGAAATAATCAGCCACGCAGTCCATGATTGTGGGTTGTGGATCCGTCCTCGAGGCTCCTTGACGCCTTCCGAATTGCCGATCTCAAAGGGAACGTGGCCTGTAAGAAGTATACACATTTGTTTTATTGATTTCGCCGGCGTCTAATCATTTTGCCACCATGGGTCCAACCACGACAGGTACATCTCATTCGCTTAAAGCTTTGACAACGTGGTGTCAGGTGGTGGAAATAGCCGAGGTGTGAATACAAGGCCCACCGTGACGGTTGCGGAGCTTTGCGGAGAGGAAAGCTGGACGGGATTAATAGATAGCATCAAGATAGCATGTAAATTAACATGTTCAATGGCCTTTTCACTACAACGCATATGGCGGATATCATCGAGGGTAAATCAGAGTTCAGCCGTAGCTCTGCCGATGACACTCTCAACCTTTTCCTGCGCCTCTTCGAACTTCCTGGTAACGAATGCGCCCAGGACGTTAGCCTTGATCTTGATCTCATCAAGCTTGGCTGGTGCCATCGTGCGCTTGCTAAGGATAGACGCGAGTCTGATAAGGAGATCAGTCGATGATCAGCAGAGCGCACACAAATGACAGCGACTTACCGTTTGGACTCCTTCTCGATATAGGATTCACTGTTGTTTACGATTTTCTCCATGATACGGATGTATTGGTTCGCAGTCTCGCCGAGCGATCCGGAGACCGTCAAAGCCTCCTTATAAATGTAATCACGGGCATCGCCGGCAGCGGCCAAGAATTTCTGTGCAAGAGTATCGAGTTCGGGAATACGACCAGCCTACGCTTTTTCAGCTCTCGTTGAGCGGTAGGTCGACACAACTCACCTCATCATTAAGACCACCACCAGCGGCGCGCTGAGTTCCGCAGCGCTCGTTGAGGAAGTCAACAAATGCTTGTTCGGTGCGAGGGCCCTCATAAGTCTCAACTTGCTCTCCGCCACGAGGGAAGAATTTGATGGTGGGATAAGACGCTACTTCATAGCGACCAGCAATTTCCTTGTTCGGCTGTGCATCCGCGTCAATGTTGGCAACTACACACTGGAAAAGGTATTGTTGACTAAGGTAATCCAACGGGTAGATCATCAGGTAGTACGCACATTGCTCTCTTGTTTAAAGTCAATCGCAACTAGTGCGCAAATTGTTTTCAGGGAATGGCACAAAAATGAGTATTGGCACTCTACCTTGCTCATAGATTGGTTTGAGGCTCTTGCAGTGCCCGCACCATGGCGCAGTGAATGTCACAAGGACGTCTTTTGTCTCATCCAAGGCAACCTCATCAAAGGTGTGGACATCGAGGATTAACGTTTCGGGAGGCGGTGGAGGCTTGATATTCGACTTCACACCAGACTTCGCGGTAATGCTAAGGGGTACATTAGCACAGAGAAGAACCAATGAAGCAACCAAACACACAAAGCAGCAAGCGCATCAAGGTCACGACCGCCTTCGTAAGGCTCGGCGTTGCCTTTTTCGTCAAACCATTTCAAAGCTGCATTCAACCACTGAGTATGATGTTCACCGGAAATCCATATGGAACTAACTGGGAAATCCAGTGACACCGTATGTTTGTCCCAAAGGTTTACCAGCACCATCAGCGTCGACTTTGGCGACCACAACTTTGTCCTTGGCGTGGGCGAATGCATCTCCAAGCTGTTCGTACACAGGAGCCAGGTTCTAAAGTGACTTATAAGTATTTTGCTCTCGTGACACGAACAGGGGGCATGCCTTGCAGTGACCGCTATGCGTCGAAGTCGTCATCAACGAGCATTCATATGAAAACTAGACACAACGCACCACCACGGAGCAAAGCTAGGAACAGAAGTTCAGTACAATTCTGGTTGCTGAGGAAGTACGCACAATTCAACTAAGCCAGGCTTCCCTTTGCCGATTGCACTGTCAAAATTGGTTGTGTCAAGGTCGAGAACGTTGGAGGCGCTGACGCCAGCCAATAATCCTGCCAAAAGAAACGACAGTGACAGTCTCATGATGTTTAGCAAGCAAGAAATGTTGAGTGGCGACGTGGAGCTTTGAAGCCAGTTCAATAGCCGGAGCTACTTAGTCAGCGTTTTATGCATTATGTCTTAGATAACCACGTGGTTAGTAATATTTATCTTTCGTTTCGATGAGATCCTTCCCGTAGCTTTACTCAGCCTACGATTTCTCAGCAACTGCAGCAAAATTTAAATAGGCCACCTCAATCTGACGGGGCTCCCAAAAAACCGCACCGATCTCACAATCTAGAGACTGTCCATGACAACACCTCACGAGACAGAAGACTATATCGAGGAAGAGGATGGGGACGTGTTCATCGACTCGGGTGATGTCCTTGCAGAAGTTCCCGATGATGGCGACCATCCTATGGACGATGACGATGAAGCCGGTCTTCAATCTGAGGATCCTGATGTGAAGGATAATTCATTGCAGCATTTCACCAACCACGCCGGTTCTGTGTTTGCTATATCATGTCACCCCACGCAACCGCTTGCAGTGTCTGGGGGTGAAGATGATCTTGGATACATATGGGATATTACGGATGGAGAAGTTATCGTGAAGCTGACTGGACACACGGATAGTGTATGCAGCGCGACTTTCAGTGCAGACGGTCAGATGGTCGCGACTGGTGGGATGGATGGGAAGGTGAGGATATGGAGAAGAGTTGGCACGGTGGACTACAGAAATTGGGAGTTCTTAACTGAGCTTCAGGGTCCAGATGAAGTGATAGTGAGTGTATTGTTGATCTTCGTCGATTATTTTCATGATATAATATTCAGTGGCTACGCTGGCATCCTCGCGGAACGATTTTACTTGCAGGATCCAATGACTCTACAGTTTGGTTGTGGCAATGTATGTGGAGGCCATACCTGCTGCCCATCTACTCACGTAAATAGTGCCATCGGGGAATACCATGCAGGTGTTTGCTGGACACGGTGGTCCAGTTCAATGTGGCGAGTTTACTCCTGATGGTAAGTCCAACGGTTCTAGTACCAGAAAATAGCATCAAATACTCGTTTCACCAGGCAAGCGGATAATTACCGCATCTGAGGACGGAACTCTTATCTACTGGGATCCGCGATCGCCGACACCAGTGTTCAAACTCTCGCCACAAGATGCCCGTTTTGATCTCGAGAGCATCACATCTCTTGCAGTAAATGCCTCTTCCACGCTCGCAGTTGTTGGTGGAACGTCTGGGAGTGTGCGTGTAGTAAGTCTCAGCAAGGGTGAAGTGGTCGGGGCCCTAGGAGGACACGCCGAAGGGGAGAGCATTGAAGCCGTGCAATTCGTCGACCTCACAGGAACGGGAAGCAGCCCTGGTATTGTAGTCACTGGGGGGACGGACGGGAAAGCGTGTGTATGGGACCTCGCCACGATGAGGCTCCGCGCGACTCTCGAACATCAGGTAAAATAATGTTTGTATTGTGAGGCTGCTGCGCTGATACCCTTCAAGGATGCTGTAACTTCGTTGCTCGCTCACCCGGCACCAAAGAGTCACTTGGTCGTCTCGGCGTCCGCGGACAAAACGCTCCGTACATGGGATGCTCGCACTGGCACACTAGTCAAGGAGCACACTGGACATTATGGCCCGATCCTCAGCGCATCCCTAGGACTTGAAGGTTCTGTAGTTGTAAGTGGAGGGGATGATTCGGCTTGCTTAGTATTCACTACGGAGATCGATGAGTCAGGCTAGATCAATATCCTAAGCTTAGCTACATATTATGTGGAAATTATACAAGTAGTATCTATGATATATACTGTGCGCCGGCCGTAACTAGCAAGTTGTGGCGTCTAAACTATATAACCACATGGACACAAGATGCCGCAGCCTGAGCCCGCTGCCCACGATGTCACAATTGATATAAACATCGACCTCCTGTCCTTGTCTCATCGTGTCCCTATACCTGTCCATAGATCATCTAGCGCGACTGTCTGGGTGTTCATTGAGGATCGACAAACATGTATAACGGCTTTCCAGCTGATACGTCTAACAACCCATTCTTGAATAATTCTGCTCCTGCACACAGCCGCTTCCCCGATATCTCTGCGTCAACTCTTTCATCTCCACCACTGCAGGCTGGGCACCAGTCCTACGACGCAGGTTATCAGCAACAGTCCCAGTTCCAACAGCAACAATTTCCGCAGTTCCAAGGACAGGCACCCCACAATCAGCCACAGCAATACCAACAGAATCAGTATGCGTCTACGTCCTACAGTCCTGGGTATGTCGATTATATACAGTGTATAGTGCCGCAGACTAATGCTACTATAGACAACTTGGGCCACAACCCACTGGGATGCCATTTCAGCCGTCTAGTCCTTTCGGACAACAGCCTTCAGTAGACTTCCAGCAGCCTTACCAGCAGTACCCCAACGGGTATCAGAATCAGTATGGTCAGCAGCAACAGTACGGAGGCTACCAAGGCGGTTACCAACCTCAACAGCAAACCCCGAGTTACCTCTCCGAGTTCGACCCATACGCATCACGCCCGACGCCTTCGCTGCATAACAGGTCCCAGTCCCAGCCCACCAGCCTTACGGGCTCTAATCCAAGCGGTGCGATGCACCCTCGGGATTATATCCGCCAACATAAAGCAGAGCTGGAGGCTTGGGATTCTTACACATGGAAGCAGATGTTCAACGCTTGTGAGGGGCTCAGTGCAGCCTGGCTCGCGCGCAAACAAGAGGCGACAAAGATAGTGCAGATGATGGGTGGGGATGCTGTACCGGGTCTATTCGGCCCCACATCTGGCTATCAAGGATATGCCAGTAGCGAACTCCAGGGGTGGAAGGAGGCAAGTGCTTTCTTATTGAAATACCGTGGACTTGCTCACCCTTTCATCCAGATCGCGAAAGAAGCTAATTTAAATCATGGTAACATCTACCGTCTGCTGCGGGTCTTACCTAGTATTCATCCTACCTCTTTCTGCAGATACCATCGCGGCATCCACGTTCCAGCTGCAAGAGGTTTATGCCTCTTATAGACAGTCGGGAGACGCTGTGAGCAAGCGGCGGGTGCGCGAATCGTGCAATGCTGCATTGACGAACTTGCCCGAATGGCCTGCACCACTGAATGCTAATCAGACTTGGTAGAATTTCTGCGTCTCGAGGTTTATGGAGGGGTTGTATCAGGGTTATTATATCATTTACGCCGTTGTGTTCCTATATGTTGAAGCAAGGTTACTCATTAGTATTTCGTTGGTTCGCGATCGGCTCTCTCGGAAACGTGAGATATTGTTCTACACACTGCCAGCTACCTTGGTGCTCGCAGGCTTCACATGTATTGAATTCTAGTCTTACAGCAACATCATAAGTCGTAGCAGGACGGTACTGCTCATGCAACTTGGATCGGCAGCCCCATGGCAACTCGCGCGATAGGTTCTTTCACATCCTCATCGATGCCCAAGCCAACGTATCTGGTGTCCGGTCTGTCCTTGACAAAGTCGGGAGGGTTGATTCCCGCAAGGAACGTCTCTGCTTGTTTCTTGACGTATTCGATGTTCATGGGCGTCTGTGGGACAGCACCGATGTACATGACTGAAATAGGTTTGCATTGGCGTGATCCATAGACAAATAAACATATATCGCGTACCTGCAGAGTCTTCGGTACCGGTATGATCTTCTTCGACGGAGTGTACGACATCCTGCGGGTCATACTCGTATATAAATAATGACATGTAATAGAAGTAAGACATACGCAGTGCCAGAAGACCATATCCCCTGGGTTAACCTTCGGCACGGACGTCATAGTCTCCCCGAGCCTGAGATGCGGATGCTGTTGTGGCGTCGGGCGCGGACCTGAGAATCCGTCTGCCTGGAGTGTGATACCCGGGAAGTCAGGGGTGGAGATATCTTCCGATGAGGTGAGCGTAAGCTATTGTTGTTCAGGTAAGTTGGCTCACCAAAGACCCAGTTCTCTGGTTTGAGGATATCCTCGGAGTCAAGCGGGACGGTGGGGGAGAAGAATGGGCGGAGAATCGTGTACGCATTTGAGAGCATGACATCTGGGAACACTCGGAGTGTACCCTGTGTCGGAGCAGTCTGACTAAATTCAGGACACCGTCAGGCACGATTTGGGAACACAACGTATGATACAGACCTCATGGCCAGCCAACCTTGGAAGGTCCTGAAGACAGTCGACTACGAAAAATGAAAATAGGATCGTTAGAAGGACAGAAGGGACACTCACTTGTCCTGGTCTACCATATAACGAGGTCCGGGCATCGAGACGACCCTCAAGTTCATATGGGTCATGCGCGCGCCAGTTGCCACTAAGAATATCAGCGAAGCATTTACGGAAGCTTTCATCCTCCCAGCGTTCAATCGAGCCACCTTGGATTCGCTCAGCTCTTCAACAGCTAAATGATTTTGGATCGTGTAACGTACCATCAACGTGAGGCGGGTGCCTGTCCCATCCTGGGCCAGGGCGGCGGATACGGAATCGGTCGGCATACACGAGGGGGACATTGAGGTCAACGCCCTCGAGTTGCTTGCCTGGTTTCTTGTAGAGGTTGTTCAGCCATGCGGAAGCTTTTAGAACATTCGGGTGTGCGCGGGCTTGCACTTGGGAACGCGTCCAACTGGCGGGATGATTCTAGCATTCTTTCAAAAACAGTCGTGAAAATCATGCTTACTACAGCATGAAGAATTGTTTGTCCTCTTCGGGGAATCCTGTTTGCCGCATCAATAATCCATTGTACGGATCATTTAGTCCAATATTACCTTTAACATGGGGATTAGCTTGAACGAAGTCCTCAAGGGCAGCTTTCCAGCCGAGGGCTTCGCTGTCATCAACAACATCCTTGATCACGACGGTGCCTTTGCGCCGAATGATATCGATTTGCTCAGCAGAGAGCGTCGCAAGGTCTTCGTACTTTACTTGTGGGATATACTGTGTGCATGGTCAGTTTGCATTGGGTCAAGGAGGGAGACGGCGCTAGGGCTCACATCCGAACCAGCCTGTGCAATTTCTGTGGTGCGCTTGTCGAGCTCTTGAAGGATGTCCTTCCAGCATTCTGTGAGACGCTGCTCATAGTCTGGCGTAGCCTGGACGATCTGGCGTTTCAAGTCAATAAAGCGTTCTGGCCACGGAACTGTCTGCATCTTGCGGTGGAGAAGTGAGATGTAAAAGCAAGTTTTTTAACTTCTCGAGCTTATATATTCCTCGTGACAGGGGGGTAGTCATGCTTGCAGAGAGCGGACCGTTTTCAAGGTCAGGAGGACGCCCTGAGTCAGGGAGGTATTCTTGGTGCGTTTAGTGATAAGCTAGATAATGGGTAACGAGACACTATTGGGGCCCGGCAGGATCTTGGATTCATGCACTATGGAGGTGCTGTATTCATGAAGGAAAACGTACATATCAATCAATTGTTCTCGATGGCTGTGCATGTAGCACCGACAAAGCACCGAGCGGAAGGGAGCTCAAGGCGCGTGATCGTGTGACAGCAACGGCAGCCCTCAGCAGCCGTGTCTGTATGCACCATGCGAACGGAACCGCCGCAGAAATGGGGTCTGAAAACGCTCAGGCAAGATTATAATAATATCTTACTGTTCAAACTTCACTAGGAGGAATATGTGCTAGTCAAAACTCTAAACTTCAACTAGTTGTAATCGGGGCTTTACCACGTGATCATCGTGTTTGGTGGTGTTTGGGTGTCCATCACCAAAATTCTTTCTGGAGGCCTGGTCATCGATATCGGCAGTCATCTCGAGATCGACGCTTTTCATCCTCTGCATTAAAATCGACCTGATGCTTGTGAGTCGACCTTTCCTGACTTGAATATTTTTGTTGACTGCTACTGACGTATTGCCTATCCAGCTGTAACCTCGAAAACGTCTGGTCATCTGCAGTCCGATATCCATCGATATACCCCACACAACAGACCTGCTAATAAGGTGTCCCTCTCCGCACATTCCACCATCAGTTAACTCACGCAGCCCGCGACAGTATGTTTGAAGATGACCAAGACTCTCTCTTTGGCTCGCCGCCCCCGTCTCCAATCAGAGGTAGGTCACCGGCCTTACCCCCTCAAGCAGCCCAAGAGAAGGGCAGAGGCATAACACAAAATGTGGGGACCATTGCACTTCCTGGTTCCCATATGTCATGTTCTGAACTACCAGCCGAACTACCAGTTCTGCCTTTAGGTGGCACTAGCATTCACGAGCTTCCTCGTTTGTATGTGCAGCCATCGCAAAGCACCTTGCAATGGCGTTGCACTCAATCACCTCGTGCTGCATCATCAGCACCCTCGTCATCGGCATCTTCATCGATATCTCGTCCCACTTCGAGTGTTACGAGAAAACGTAAATCAACGAAATCAAAGTCTTCGACGCCGCGTCCGGAGCCCCCACCGATAATGTTTCCGGGTCCAGATGATCCACTACCTTCTAATTTCTTACGAAGTCAGAAAGCATTGCTTGGCATAGCTGGCCTCGTTGGAGACATTAAGCCAACCAACCTTCCCCACCAAACACTCCAAGGGTCTACGCCTTGTAACCCCATCGTTGTTGAGGAATCGCCCCAGTGTCAGCTTTCTCCCCTCAATGGAGAAGATGTAATCACTTCCCTCATCAGACAACAAAATATATTTCCCGTGTTATCGAGCATCCTGAAACTCATGGGCAACTCTCCGGATCCGTTGGGCCAACCTACATATACTCACTCATTTTCACGCCCATACGGTGCGCCCCTCATGACCGGTCCACCCCCGCTAAAACGTCGCAAACTCACTAGCGTCCCAGCTGGTGCGGTGGACTGGGACGTGCCCTATCCATTCCCGGAAGGCGAGGGCCCTGAGTCATATCACGCTACATGGGAGCAGGATCGTGCGAGGCATTTGATTGTGCAGCTGTTTGAGATGATCAAGAATGCTGTGCATGGTGCAGCAGCAAGGAAGCATACGCGAAAGACAAAGGTGGAGATGAGAAAGCAGAAGTTGGAAGATGAGCGTCAAGGATCAATGAGCAAGGAGAGTTCTGGTGGCACGGAGAGTTCCAGGTTCTCTACAGTGGAGCCTACTTCGGAACGGAGTTTGAGTGCAGGCGTTGAAGCTCCCACAGACTCCTTGGATCAATTATTGGCTTCCCTTCTCTCAGGCGTCCCTTCCAACCCTCAGGACCCACCCGAGGTACCGAATACGCCTCCGGGAGAGGCCTTACCTCAGTTTGATGAAGCCCTGTTTGACAGCTGGTTAGCAGAACTTCAAGCCTTACCGCCGCCTGAATGCCTTGATGAAGCTATGTCAGTTACGCCAATTACGCCAATTACGCCAGTTACCCCGGTGCCCTCCCTAGATGATTTGATCAGGAGCAATAGCAATATCCCCCCTGCTTCCACTCCGTCAGTTCAGTCTACGCAAAATTCAAATCCTGTGGTTCCTCGTCGGGCTATTCACAAGCCCATTGAGAAAGAAGCTATCCTGCAGCGCGCACGGGAACGTCGACGACAGATCGTGGCAGAGATTGAGCGCGCAAAGGTAGAGTTATGGGAGACGAGTATTGAAGGAGGGGTGTTGGGACATTTGATAAAGGACCCGACGCTGTCTTGATCCTGCGTATCCTACTTCAATGTGGCAAGCAATACAATATCTCGTTTATTGTTCCTCATCGCTGTTGTAGGAACTGCGCGTTTTTCGTGGCATGTAGCTTAGTCTACTCAAGCAACTGACGCCATTCATCTTTCAACTGCCAGTGGGTAGAATTCCTTTACAGTCACTGTGAATACAATACATTTTTTGTAACTGCTGTATATCAAACTGATCGACGCACCACATAGCAGAGTCACAGGGGTTGTTGTTATATGATCTGAAGCATGCAGTGAGGGCCTGGATAGACTTTGGAGTCATATAATTTGAATGGTTGCTGGGAAAGTAAGAACAACGCTTGTTCCACGACCTGTAAGACTCAGTATACAATAGGACTTGAACTTCCTGAAGGCGGGGTGGATGATCAGCTTTTGTGCCACGTGATACCGACGCGTCGCGTTCGGGGACGTCAACACACTTCAACAAAGGTTGGTGCACGACTTCTCGCCACCATAAATCCACTCAATGGCACCAGCTCGCAACGCTCAGCTAGATCAAGAAAAAGAGGAATATCGTGCCAGCATCGCCGAGGCCCTCCAGGAAGACGAAGACCCACTCGCTGCCTACGATGACTTTGTCAAATGGACAATCCAACAATATCCTGCAGACGATATATCATCCGGTCTTCTCGAGCTCCTAGAGGAGTGCGCGAGGCGGTTTAAAGATGATCTGAGGTATAAGGGCGATCTTAGATATCTGAAACTCTGGTCGGCGTATGCGAAGCGTGTCGAAAAACCGACGATAATTTACTCATATCTCGTGAAACACGACATCGGGTGCGTATATGCACTACTTTACGAGGAATTTGCAGGAGCGCTGGAAAAGGAGGGAAGGTGAGTAGCTTGTATGCCGCGAAACCCGCAGTGCGAGATGGGTGAACTATTCATCTGCTTAATCTAGACACACCGAGGCGGACAAGGTGTTCCGCATCGGGATCAAGCGCAACGCTCGTCCAATCGAGAGACTGAAGAAACGTTATCGCGATTTCCAAGCCCGCCCTTCCTCGTCTAAATTCGCATCCATCACCTTCCATCCAAGTGGGTCTCAAGAAATCGATGCCCTCCGCCGTAATCCCTTCAAGAACTATGATACACCACCATCGTCCTCAAGTAACTCAAAATCCTCATCATCTTCGAGTTCTAGTGCTCCGCAAGCCTCCTCGTCAAGCCCTACAGCTCACAGCCGCTATGCTCCGATGCTCGCCCCTCCTGTCCCAGGGAGGCGCCCAGAAAAGCTACGCTTTAATCTCTCACTACTCTTTACGGAAGATGGTGTTGAGTACAGCGCTGCTGAAGTCCGCGCCCGCTCCATGGGGCTTCTCAACAAGAAGTGGGGTCCACCTCCATCGTCAGAAACCCACGAAACTGTCCGGGTGAACTTCAACGATGACGGAGCACGGAGCACGCAGAATATGGGGTACGGAAAGCGCAAGAGCATTGTCACTGTAGGAGAGCCAACAGTCACGATCAACACGAAAGAGGCGCTAGCGGACGTGTTTGGAATGTACAACTCTCCAGATAAAACTGTGAAACGGATGATGCCTGGGAGCAAGCATGCGCCGGTGAAGAGGATTGAACTCATGACACCTGCAACGAGACAGACCTCGCCTATTGTCCACGTGAAAAACAATGAGAACGCCAAGACACCGGGTAAGTGCAGAGATTCACTTTGTCCTGGGGACTAAATTATATCTCTATTCCTTAAAGGTGCCTTCAAACCCTTCGTGGACGAGAACGCAAACCGCAAGGAGAATAGCACCCCCGCGGCAAAGGTACTCATCTACTTATTTCTCTCATTCAATACTAAACTGCTAGTAGTTCAAGCCCTTCGTGGATGAGCCCCCGAAGCAAACGTTTATCACTCCTGACATTGGTCGGCGCGCGCTTACAACAAAGGACAGCACTCCCGCTACCTCTCTCAAACCGCCCGGCACCCTTAAAGCCATCTCTGAAGAAAACTCGGGACGAGAAAACGAGAATATCAACGTAAAAGCCAATGTCTTCTCCCGTGTCTTCACTCCTGTATCTCAGAAAGAGCCCCTCACCCGACCAAATTCACAGGGGATGAAGACCAGCCCTCTCAATGAGAACGCAGGTGTCTTTCAACCTCCTGCTCCCAAACCGGACACAGCACCATTTGTTCCGTTCGACTCCAAAACGCCATTCAAGGTCTTCAGTCGCCCACCATCCAATGAAGGTGGAGAGAATGCAGGGCACGTTTTTACTCCGAAGCCGAGCGCATTTAGACCGTTTGTGGATAGTGGTACTGTTGCCACACCTGGAAACCAGGCGGAGCGTGGGGCACCTCTAGGTCTAAAGCCACCTGCTTCCGAAGCATACACTGATGAATCCAGTGAACCCGCAGACGACCCTCAGCAGAACTTCTCCTCGAGTGATGAGCCTTTTGAGGACGGCTATGTCGAGGCAGAAGATGGAGGCGATGTGCCTCTTTCATCATCTTCAAGTGTCAGCGATCAGTTCGAAGAAGAGTACGAGGAGGAGCCACCGCAACCTCTTGGAGGTCGCTTCGGCAAGATCAACGTGATGACTCCCATCACAGAACGTACCTTTGAGTTCAGCACTCGCGGACTCCCTACGCCAGGTGAGAACAATGCAGTCGAGGCTGCAGAACGACTCGCTGCAGAGCTGAGGGAGGAGGATGAACGTGAGCGAGGATATGTGCACGATGGGGACGAGTCGGATTCATCATTCGCTTCCTATGACCGTCCAGGACCAGTCCTGCAGTACCAACCAGCAGACCTGGAAGTGATCGAGGAACGCACGGGGACACTCAGTCTCTCGGACGCTATGGCAGTAGTGTCTACTTTCAGACCATCAAACCCCTGCAATCCCTTCGACCCTGCTATCATGTCCACACTGCTTTCTCTCTTGCCTGCAGATCAAGATTTCCACGACCTGCGAGGGCAGGACTCGGGCATGCTTGACGGTCTGCAGAAGTTCGCCGCCAAGAAGGGCAGGCGAGGGAGTGGCTCAAGCTCCAAGAGCTTCGATGACAATGCGTTTATGGTAACCCTAGAAGGAAAGAGACTAAAGGTGGTGGACAAACTAGGTGAAGGCGGCTTTGGGGCAGTATTTTCAGCTCGAGATGTTTCGTCCAAGAACGAGGATGAGGACGATGAGGATGGGGATGAGGACTTTGACGAGGAGGACGATGGTGATGATAGTTCGTCGATGCTTGCCCTCAAAGTCGTCAAGCCCCGGAACCTATGGGAATTCCACGTCCTACGTAGAATCCACCGCATACTCCCCGAGACACTCCGCCGCTCCATCATCCTACCGTACGCCCTTTATGCGTATCGCGATGAAAGCCATCTGCTTATGCAGCTATGCCCGCAAGGCACCCTCCTCGACATCGTCAACCGTGCTGGCACTGCTGGTATTTCGCAGCAAGGGGCATGCCTTGATGAACTGCTCGTCATGTTTTTCACGATCGAGGTCATGCGTTTCCTAGAAGGAATGCACAGCGCAGGGTTCATCCACGGCGATCTCAAGATCGACAACTGCTTGCTACGCCTCGAAGACGTCCCGGGCGGTGCGTCCTCCCTCTCGGGCGTGTACCAGCCCTCTGGTGATGGGGGCTGGAAATACAAGGGCGTCAAGGTTATCGATTTCGGGCGGGCACTCGACACGTCCCTCTTCCCTCACGACCAGCAGTTTATTGGTGACTGGCCAACAGACGCACGAGACTGCTTCGAGCTGCGAGAGAAGCGACCCTGGACATATCAGACCGACTACTTTGGTCTTGCTGGCATCGTCTACTGTATGCTGTTCGGCAAATATATCGAAACGTCATCCGTCACGCCCAATTCTCCTTACAAGATTACGACGCCCTTCAAGCGCTACTGGCAGAATGACTTATGGACGAGGCTCTTTGATCTTTTGCTCAATCCTTGTCTCGTGCGTCAGGACGGCAAGTTGCCTCTGTGCGAGGAGCTTGCTGATATCAGACATGAGATGGAGGGTTGGCTGCAGAACCACTGCAATCGGAGTAGTAACACGCTCAAGGGCCTACTAAAAAAGATCGAACTTTCAGTGTACACTGGGTAGCATCCCACCCCTTGTTGTTCATAGTTGCTCACGTCTTTGTATATACCTACTTGTCTTGCTGACGTCGGCCCTGGCTTGGTTCTCGGTCTACACGATCAATTTATGCCAAAGACGATAGCTACAACATGAACCCAGAGGTCATCTGGGCAGTGAAAACACAACAACCGTGGCACAACTGCGTGGAGATAATGGACAACGGATAGCGAGAAGAAAAGACGCGGACACCATGCTACTCATCATCCGATCATGCGTGGCCCACGCCGCCCATTGGAGGAGCCGGGCCAGCTTCGTATGGGTGGGGAGGACCATTTGGTCCAGGGGGCATCATCATGTAGGGGACGGCGTGTTGTACTGCAAGCATATCCCAGCGTCAATCAAAATAAAACCGAAATTAATTGGGCACGTACATTGTGGGCTTTGGTGGTAGTATGGGTGCGCATGAGCAGGGATAGGGGTAGGTGGCATAGATGGGCGGGGCCCGGCACCGTTAGGTGGGGGAGGGTACGTGCCGGGCGGTGGTTGCATGTATTGTGGCGCTACGAGGATAGATCATCAGCCAGAGTTAGCATCCACAAATATGTATACACACGAGGCATCTGAGGCATAGGCGATGCAGCATACATGGCTGTGGGACATCAGGGGCTGTACTTCGCTATCAGGCAATCATAAACTCACGTTGGCCATTCGGTGGCATGCCTGGTGGGTAGGCCATTGGTTGCATGAACGGTGATGATACATATGCACCAGGTGGGGGAGGCGCCATGCCGGGCATCATGGGCTAAGCAAGTTTGAGTAAGATTCCCCATGAAATATGGATATGCACACCTGTCCGTGGTAATAAGGGTAGTAGTAAACACGCTGTTCACCACTATCTTCGTATACAGGGTGTGGGATGGGCGGGGGACCGGGCGGCGCCATGTGGACGGGCTGCTGAGGCGACGACTGGTGTTGCAGGGGAGGGAACATACTCATGTAGCGCTTGCCGCTGTAAGGCCACATGGCAACTGCAACGACGGGCCATCAGATTGAATCCCAATACAAGAGGTGCAGGACATACCAATTTGGCTCGCCTCCACGACTTTGTTGTGCTTGAATGGGTTGAAGTCGTCCTTGATATGGATCGCTCCCTTCTTGATGACCTTGGCGCCAAAGAACGGATTGGACGTAGGTGACTAGAGCGCTGCATTAATCCACGATCAACATTCACAGGTAGGATGACCCACCGATTCGGCTGGCTTAGCCTTTGGCGACGCAGAAGCCGACGTGGAACTCGGAATCGGAGACGTAGGACCCTAATTACGCAGACCAAAACATCAGTCAGTAACGAGGGATACGAAATCTAGCAATCAGTATTACAGGGGTGGAAGCATTTGCCTTTAGATTGGTGGGCCTGAACGAGGAGGCATTCGCGTTGAGCCGTGCGGTGCTAGTGGGCGACGTGGGTACGGCAGCGCCGTTTGTCTGGGTCGCGGCGCCATGCGATGGTGTGGGCGAGCGCTTCGGGCCTTTGAACGCCGGGATCGGCTGGATATACATGCTGACTATGGGCTTCTTGCCAAACTCCGCAGCCTTCGTAGCAGTGGGTTTGGCGGCAGAGGTGGAGGTTCCAGCGACGGGAGCCTTTGTGACGGTGGGCGCGACAACAGGCTTGGCGCGAGCAGCAATGATCTTGCCAGACGTGGAGACCGGCATGCGAGAGGCGCTGGGGGAAGGACTGAGGGTAGCAGTGACACCGATAGCACGAGCGCTCGTGGAGGCAGCATCTTGCGACGCCTTCTCGCGAATTTGTCGTTGTTTCTCCTCATCCTTGGCAAGAATAACCACCAAGTCATCAGGGATGGTCTGGTTCAACTAAATGGACCTCGACAGTCGAAACCAGTGATAGAGGGGAAATACCGCAAAACTGACCTTGAACGTTTGGCTGAACTTCCGCAGATCAGCCGTCAATTTGTCCATCTCATTCTTGAAGAGAGCCTGCTTCTTTTGCGTCAAGCGTTGTTTCTCGTTTGTCACAAAGTCGCGGAATGCCGGTAATGGATCCGCCGGCGGCTATCATTACCACAGCAAGGAGTGATCATCAGTATCCATCAGTCGACCGATCATAGGTAAGGTAAAACATTGCATCGCAGCAATTGAAACAAATGGATCGGGATCGGGAGAGATTTATGACAACTGACCTTATTGGACGATGCTGTTGATGGCGTAGGTGAAGGAGACTTGACAACAGGAGGTGTCGCATCCTTTGCAGCGACAGGAGCACCGTCAGGGCCATTGACAGATACTTTAGGAACATCAGCTTTTGGAGGAGGGCTTGTCGCAGATGGCACTGGTACGCTCTGTTGTTTGCGAGCGCCTGGCGGAATATAGGCATTCTGCCCTCGAACAACCGCGCCATATCTAGTAAGCATGCCGTCAGCCGAGACCAGAGATGACATCTAATCGACGCACTTGTCTTCCTCGTTCATGCCGCTGTCGTCAACGCTGATATTCCTCTCCTCGGCTATATGGGGATTATTGATGGCACCCTGTGAAAAACGATCAGGCCAGGTTAAAATAGAACTTCTACGACCCAAACATACACTCAAAATTTCGCTGGCAATGCGCTGAGCTTTTCGCTCCTTCTCCTTATAGTCAGCAGCCGTCCGATCCAACTTGGTAGTGTAGACCTCCTCATCGAAAGAAGTTTTGACGCCAAACATTTGTTCATTGGCCGCAAATTGGTCCCAAGACATGTTGGTGCCGGAGCCCGGACCAAAGGTAAGTTCGTCGCCTAAGCCTTCGAGGTGTGTGCCTGTCGGAGGCGGGGAGCTAGCACCAGCACCGGAAGGCTGCCATGCTTGTAGTTCCCGTTCACGAATTGACTTGCTCTTGCTGATATCAGCATCTGTTCGGAAAGCTAGTGCACAGGAAGTCACAAGATCAGCATCAAAAAATCATGTGGCTGGATCAGTTTCCTGTGTCGAAGAGAGGCTGAAGTGATGAACTCACAGTCGCCATTGGGAGCTTTAGCGTCCGCGGGACCAGACTGCCAAGTGTCGATATTAGTGAGAGCAATGAACAGTGACTCTCTGAGTGGTGCGCCAAGTTTGGATATTTCTTTGACGTCCTTGAGGGTGACACCGTTGGTATCACCCTCGGTAGTGGTAGATAATATGACACCCTCATACCGCTGAGCAGTTTTGGTGGACAGCGTGATAGTTGTGCCCTAAAAATCAAGGTCGGCGGACATATTCCCGGCGCAAGAGAGTGAAAACACACGGTAAGACCAGATAGAGCAGGTAGAATGCGCTCCTGTTGCGCGGGATCATGAGTGCGAGAACCGTTAGTCTGGGCACCAAGTGGAGGGAATGCTGCCGGAGTCGCGGGAGGAAGACGAGCCGGAATGGTGGCAGGTGAGAAAGTAGGGGAGGCCCTAGCACCTGTCTGCCAGGCAGGACGACTTGAATGGAGAAGGGGGTGAGTGATGGAATGGGATTGTGGCAAAAGTTGTGATAGACTGACCGAGGAGGGTCTGCCATTCCTTTGCCTCTGGGTTTGGGCTGGCGAGCGGCAGTTGTCATTGTTAATCCGTAGATAAAGAGAAAAAGTAAAGAAAACACAGGAAAGAAATGCAGAAGAGTTGAGGTGAAATGCCGACAGATAGCGAGGAGGACGCGACTAAAGGCCGCTACCAAAAGTACCTTTGGCTTGTGAGAAGTGTTTCGACCTGGTTGTTTTGTTAAGAAAAGGAAGAGAAGAAGAAGAAATACGCCTGTCTGGAAGCTGGCTAGGGGGGGAGGACGAGCTGACCAGAGGCTTCAACGTCGGGAACAGCGTCGACGAGTCGTTCACTTGGAGAGTATACCCAATTCCTTGAAACCCAAATTACAACGACATCTAACCCGCGGGAATTCTACCTTCTTAAATACCCCGAATACCCTAATCTTTTTTAATTAACACACAACAAATCACCCCCTTAATCTGCCAGTCCAACTGAACCCTGCACAACAGCATCCTCTGCATTCAAAACACAGTCCATTTCTGAACCAATAACACGTTTTTCTCCTCGAATGTAATAAGTCTTCCGTCGTCAAGCACGCACGGAGTTTCAAATATGGCTCTCGGGGTCCTTGACATGAGGCACTGACCAGAACACCCACGCATACAACGCGCTGGAGGGATTCGCCATCAACCCAAATGTGCAAATCGAAGAGCACTTTGGCTCGCCGAGCGGGAGTATTTTGATCCTTCGTCACAGCAGAAATCATGTCTGTCGGGTAAATAGTGAACGCGTTCATGATCAGTGCTCGCTCTCGGAAACTCCCGTCAGAACCAGACCGTAGTCGGCAGCTCACTCAGCCAGAACAACGAAAGTGTCCTCGCAAAAAAAACCGGCGTGTGGACTTTTGAAAAGCGCGAGAGGTCCGCATACGTGGCGATCACGGATACGTCACATCAATCGACGCAGTTAAACCTCCCTGGCAACGTGAAATCGTGATGGGAGGCTGGAGCAACTTGGGGCCCGTCCTGGAGAGATGGAACCACCTTGCTTGATACACACCCCAGGCCGACAACAATATCGGTGAACCAAAGCGACCCGACAAAAGGAGGTAGTACAAAGAGCGAATATGTAGCAGGCTACTACTAGCAGCATCATATTTGCACTCAGCGAACGCTTTGAGACAGGACGCTAAACGAAGTTCGTCCCGCGATAAAGAGATGTGGCAGTGGCATAGCACAGGTATGCGTACCAGTATATAGAACTCGGATTGCCCAATGACACCACTTCAATCGGCCATGAGGATGTGATAAGAAGACACGAAGCCAGTCACAGACGTTCTCGAATACCAAGTCAATTGACTGTCCTGCTAACGTGGTATGCACGTTGCTTGTACTTGAATTGTGGAAGAAACCAACAACTAGGCTTCCAAGCAAGTAACCATAATTTCGGAAGCGAAAGATACGGTTAATCAGTGGTCCAATCCTAAAGGCCTAATGCAGCGCAGGGATATGTTATTTTTGACTGAACACTACTTCCTGTTTACGGTATCAGCGAGGAACTTACCGGTGAAATATATTGTATACCACCGGGTCATTCGGAACCCAAGCAAACTTCTGAGAACCACTGGCAGGTGAAGGAAGAAGCGTATGGGCAAGGAAAGCTTCCATTATGGAAATTTGCACCCTTAACAAGGACGAGTCTAATCGAGCACACTGATAGCCGGGCAAAGCGTGCGGACTTGCAGGCGTCCCAGCCTGGATGCACACAGGAGCACGTAGAAAACGTGCTACTCTGAAAGCGTTTGCCTACACACACGACATGATGAGTTTGCAACCAACAGGAAGATGAAACGTCACTGATCGTATCATAGTGGTCGGAATATATTGTCGTCTAGGACATCATGATCATAGGAAGGAAAAGCGGTCCGATCGAGAAACAGGTAGTAGTAGACACTGTGATTTGGGTATGAGGTAGAACTACCTCTAGAGGGTTCTTGACTCGGATGCGACTGCGGGATGGGGAATCTTCCGTAGCAGTTACTAGACGAAGCGCAGCATCTGAAAGACGTCGACGCTCGAACCTCGTTGCTCACCATCAGATTCACTACATAGTAGTCACCGTGATTTAAGTTTTAACATGGACTTTCGACGGATGTGCAGGAGAATCTAGACACGGCAAATTAATTTGGAATGAATTTATGAAGGACTGACGGTATACAGGCGTCCACTGTCTGTGGCTGTCGCTTGTGGTGTCCTCCTTCCATTGAACATTGAAGATGATATAAGTGCTACTTCCTGGTGTACACTGTACACAACACTTGTGATTTTACTATCCAAGCGGGTGACTTGAAGTGTGCAGCGTGAGTATGAGGCCGTCATCGTTTCGGAGTCACAGAGAACCCCAGGAATTGCGATTGTCTTGAATCAGCCTGATCCTGGTTTCCTTCCTGATCATACTGGACTCGAAGCCCATTTGGTCATTATACAAAGTGTAGTCTCACGGTGCCGCGGCATCACAAAATTGCACAAGTCAGATATTACCCGATATAGGATGT
>LVVM01004667.1:10457-23501 GCA_001882365.1 Rhizopogon vesiculosus | reverse complement strand
GCGAGTCGGCAATCACCAGTTTTCTAAGACCTTTTGGCTGGCGCACTGCGAACTCTGCTGCTAACATCCCTCCCCAGCTCTGTCCAAGTAAGTCGTATTTGTCATGGATGTTAAAGTGATTAAGGAGGTTGTGCAGCTCATCAACGAAGAGCTGGACAGTCCAGAAATCGGTGTCTCCGTTCTTCTCTTGGAGGTGCGTGGAGCGTCCATTGCCGAGTTGATCATAAACTATCACAGGAACGTCGAAAAGACGTGTGAGCTCGGAGAGGATGTCTAGGTATTCGTGGGTAGCGCCAGGGCCACCGTGAAGTACTACAAGAGGTGTGTGCTGCGGATGGGGAAGAGTACCATACACTTTATACCAGGTCTTGCAGTGCTTGCCTGCAGCAGGGACGTTAAAATTGGCTTCGCCTTCTCTGAATGTTGGTTTGAGCGACATGATTATGGAAAGGAAAAGCTATGAGGTGTGTTTTCTTCGAGGTGGACGGGTGGGGATATCACGATGGATGTATGGGAGAAGATACTTATAATCATGGGACGTTCAAGTTTAGGACGGCGCCCGTTCGGTCAAGATTTCAACTCCCTTTGGCGAAGAACGGCTGGTGCTAACTGGAAACCTTCAAGCTCAACCACAATCAAATTTTGGACAGCGAGTTTGCCGGATACAAAATCATTTGAATGATCTTCCTTGTCTTTAGTACTTAGCTGTTGGTCGTTGGAAAGTGTCCAAACTGTGGGCGTATAACTTATTAGCGTTGTTATCAATAAGTCCCACCGTAAAATCCCGGGCCGCCATCTTTTGCTCAACCGTCACGTCGCCTCGACGATGATAAATACTAGGCTCGTGACCAGCCTGGCGTAGCCACCTCAGCATCTCAAATTTAACGCCCAGCAGACTGGTCACGAGTCTAGATAAGCACGACAACAATAGACAAATTTTATGGCTATTTACCTTCAACCCACCTAGAACGAGTCTGGCCTTAAAAATGACTTATGTAGGCCAGGGCATGGATGTCTAAAAGGGTCGTGATCTTGTGGCGAAGTGCTTGTGACCTTCGTTGATGCGCGTTTTGATGTCACAAAATTATAAATTCGAAGACAGCGACGAGGAGTTGTCCATCCCACATGCCAGCTCATGCCAGTGCTGTGACTTTGATTTGTGTGATACATAGTTGACGTTCCGAAGTTCAACGGTTGTGCTGGTTGCAGCAGGGTTGATGACATCACGGCACGGATGACCAAAAATAGTTACATACATCACATTCAACAAACAACACCGAATCACCGACCCTAAACAAAGACGCGACTCTAACTCTCACTACCACCTTCGCGTCCTTGTTGATCATAACATCTAACTCATGGCCCCTAAATCTACTGGAGGAAAGTCCAAGTCTGGCGCACCCTCACAGTCAGCAGGAGGTGTTGCAGGATCTGGTGCCGCTGCTACACCAAGAACGATACAAACTCGCAGCCAAAAAGCTGGTCTCCAGGTCTGTCTTCATCGTATCCTTCTCTCATCCATGTTCCTGACATAACCCTATGTTCTGCCTTACTGTCCCTCCCTATCCTGTAGTTTCCCGTCGGTCGTATCCATCGTTACCTAAAACAACGCACCCAACACAACGTGCGTATTGGAGCAAAGGCCGCTGTTTACACCAGTGCAATATTGGAGTACCTCACCGCTGAAGTGCTTGAACTTGCTGGTGAGTACGTTACCTGTATTGGAGACGCTTGTTCTTATATGAGTTGCAAGGTAATGCATCGAAGGATTTGCGTGTTAAGCGCATAACGCCCCGGCACTTGCAACTTGCCATCCGAGGGGATGAAGAACTCGATATCCTCGTTCGCGCTACGATCGCGGGAGGAGGAGTTCTGCCATTTATCCACAAGAGCTTGACGGCTAGTTCAGGCAAGAGCAAGAAGCTGGAGGGACAGCAGCAGCAGTAGCCATTGGAATGTTACAGTGGGTGTTGATTGGTTTTATTCAGAGTGAGCGTAGCGCGTAGCTGTACCAAGTTAACTTTATTCTACCCTTGGCTGGTTGTTGTTACTTGCATCTGTAGTTTGTTTTGTGTCAATTGCATGCGTTACCTCTAGATGTATGCCACTTTTTTGTTATTCCTTCATGCTCGATAGCGACAAGACAACCTTGTTATTACAAACCTCGCTACGACAGTGCATATGCTGAACATTTTCTTGGCGGCCTGGGCCTTCGTACGATTAACACATAACCTAAATGTTGACATTAGGCGTAGACAATAAATGAGATAGAATAAAATGATAGGGGCTTTAACATTTCAGATGGTGGAAGTGAGAACTCTCCCCGAAAGTTCCTCGTGGTTCACGAAACGATGCCTTTATTGTCCCATGATAAGAACATGCAGCGCGAGATGGTACGTCGGCGTACCAGAACACCGCAGCGACCAGAAACTCCCTGTTCCACAACTTTCTCGATTGCAAAGATGGTTGGAGAAATAGTAAACAAAATGTTACTGTACATTGGCCCAGAACTTGAATCTACTGCACAATGGACTCATCAGTCATCTGTTCACGGTGATCCTACCGTTTACCTACCATGACGCTGCTATATGCAAGCCTCAATTCAGGGGTCAGTTTAGATGTCTAGGTGGCGCATGATACGCTGGTAATCACGAAAGAGAAGCCCTTACGCATTGCAAGGAAGCTTCACTGCCCAGTCGTCGAGCAATCGACGCGTCACAATGTGATTATGTCTCAATATTCGTTGGTTGGCACTTCGAATTCGCGCAGGTATAGTATGGAGTCTGGACAGGTTTTCACCAAGAGACGCTTTCCTTGGCTATGCGCTTTCCGAACTTGGGCGACAAATAGTTGCTCAATGCTCACCAACGGATCGAACTAGTACCTGAAGGCGACTTCTGCATTCGGCATCACTGTACAAAGTACTACAGCACGTTGAATGGTGATCGGCGACACTGCCATCAGCGGGCGTGTGGTGACAGCCTAAAGCCAGAACTCCACATTCAGATGATAGAACCTTCCTTTGATCACCAGACGGTATTTGTATTCCGGGGGCAAAGCAGGTTAAGAGTACACCACCAGGAAGGTATATCAACGTCTAATCTGAGAGCTCCTTTTCCTTCACTCCATATTTTGCGGGGTCAGTACCGTGATGTGGATGGTTCACGAAGTTGAACCTATGATAATTACTGTGAGTCAAGGATTAAACATACTATTGACATGTGTTCGTACATGGGGAATGCGCCTATGAAGTGGATGCATTTAGCTGGAGAACGCCAATGGACATACTCGGCTCACTCACTGAATTTCAACTGAGACCACGCGGAGTTGCGGTATGCAACGCCCTGTACCCACTCTGGCTGGCTGGATGTACCATACAAAGGTTTACCCTCAGCTGCCCTTTGGGAAAGCTCGGCCAGGTCCAAGTCCTCCTCTCTTTTGTTCTCTGACCAGCCCCAAAAACGAACTAACAAGAAGAAAAAATGAGGCTGCTCAAAATGTGCATAACCAAGGAGACTCACGACTTGAGCGTTGATATGCCATTAAGAACCCGCCGACGAAACCAAAGAAGCCTCCAAGGCGAAGGCTGGTCCTCATCCGAACCTTGACGGGGTCAGCCATATCTGAGCACAAGGACAATTCATGTCAGTCGAATATATTGTAAGTTCCTTAGGATCCATACTCCAGAAGTACAAAGCAGCCGGGAATGCGGCTGTTCCTGCGGCCCAAGTTGCATAGTCTGAGGAACGGAAATAACGCACAACACGGAAAGCGTGTGGGTCAGCGTCGATGAGCGGGTATGGCGTCGTGACGACCTTGTTCGGCATCGCGACAGAAGTTGAGGAATAGAACAATTACTACGTAGTCGAAGGACAAGGTCGCAGGTCGCGGTTCGTCGCGGAACAGTTGGCCGGCCCTAAAGCAGGAAATGCCACTTTCTGCTCACTGAGTCCAATAACAATATTAACCTTGTCCTCAACACTTCCTCAGGCCTCAGACCTGTTCTTTTGTTCTCGTCGCTCGTTCGCCTGTTTTGCGGCGGACAAAAAGCAACCCATCAACTTCCCTGGTCATTTTCAACGAGAATGAGCGCGGACAGGCGAGGTGACCGTCGGGCGAAAAGGAATGCCCATTCGTCTCCCTACGCTCGCCGACTAAAGCCTAGTAACCCTGCTCCAAAGAAATCGGTGAGCACTTGCAACCCAAAGCTGTCTTGTGTCTGGAACCTTGCTTGACTTTACTCCCAAGCTATGGAGCGTTTCAGGCTTGTTGAGTTTCTTACGACTTGGTGGCGCCGAGAATGATGATCTAGCTGAGGATCCGGTGCGCTCAGATGCCTCGTCCTCCAGTGATGATGAGGACGAGGGTTTGCAGGTTCACGAACAAGAACCGCCCCCTAGTATACCAGTACGCAGGGTTCAGATTGATCGGAATTCTGCCCCGGAATTCGTTCTCCCTCTTCCTCCTGGTGATGTACCACCAGGACACGAGGTTTGTGGGCTATTCTTTCTGTCTTATAACATTTACTCACGAAGGGTAGCCTTCACAAGAACTACATTATCCACCTGCTTGGGATGCTCAACCGGGACCTTCTAACCGGACATCCCAACCCGTCACGCCCACTCGCCAGCCTTTCTACAATTTTAACACACCATCACAGCAAAGTCATCTCGCTCCGTACTTACAGCACAGCCCGTCACTTGCTAGGAACCTTGAGCCTGTCACCCGTTTCCTTGTCGAGAAAGCAGGGCAACCTCTAAACGAGTTTGAGGCAGCTGGCATCGTGGACTACATTCAGAAGAACGTGCAAGGTACGGTTTTTCTTATTCTCACTCAGCATGCTGTATATGCGTGCACTTACACTTAGAATCAGCAGACAAACCGGAACCATTCCGTTTCTCTACGTCCCCTTCGCGTGGATCCTCTCCTAGCCCTGGACTCGGGACATCAAATGCCACATCAAGCAATGCTCACGCCCCGAAAAAGACACTTTCGCGCAATCCTAATGGTGTATTACGATGGCAAGGCGCCGGTAGCGCCCGTCCACGTAACAGATATCGATCGCCTGGGTTTGGGTCTCGACCCCAAGGCCAACGTATTAAGCTATCTCCTCCTCCGCCGACGCCTTCTGCAGCCGATACTAAGCGTCGCCGTGTTGGCAATGAAGCAGAGACTTCGACAGCACAGAAATCTGCGCCTCTAGCATCGACGTCTACTATCGTTTTTCCGACTTCAAGCTCTACCTCCACTGCCCATTCCGCACCTGCGTTCAATGGGAAAACAACGGTCCCGCCAGCATCTGCATCACCATTAGCTCCAGCGGCTCCTGTTGCACCGAAGGTGAATGGAGCAGCCATGCCTCGTTTACGCGCAACGGCTCTTTCTGTGAAGCCCACGACCCCATCCGTGCCTTCACCGTTACGACAAGCGTGGAAGCACGGTGATTCTCCGCCACAGCCTCCAACACGACCCACGCGTGCAGCAAACTATATGACGGGGCTCATCAAAGAAGTCACTCCCCCCAAGAAGCCTGACGTCTCGAACCCTTACCAAACAGCGAATCCTGTGAAGATGGCTTCTAGGAAGCCTACCGCAAGGCGTTTGCGCCCTCCTGTGGAGAAGAAAGAGAAGCAGCAGAAGGAGCCAGAGATGACTGCGCAAGCAATTATCGAGGCTACCGTCCCGAAGGTCAGTGGGAAAGTTGTTATTAACGCCCGGGCGGCCAAATTAATGTCGATTCCAGGGAAGTAAGCGCGCAAGACCTCCCCCAGAGATGGAGAAGCCAGAGAAATCAAGTCGCGAAACCCAGGATTCAAGTGCCCCGATGGTCAACGGTAATGGCAAGGCCGTAAAGCCAACGATCACTGTTGAAGAAGTTTTGGACCAGGACGAAAGCCCTACTAAGAAGCGAAGGACTGCACCAGCTGCACCCCCTGTTACACTTTCGGTGGAAGAGGTGGTGATGGATGTACAGATTTCTCCTCCAGTTGTCATGCGACCTGCCGAGATTATCGAGCCAAATGGAGATGCTCATTGGTCACCTACGCCAAGCGCTTCGCCGTCCTCCTTCCCACATACCCTCTCTCCGGTTTCGCCGATGAAATCTACGTTTGGTGTCAAGACATCTGCTCCCAGGGAACCATCGAAGCTACGGTACAGTTACCAAGCTGACAAGGAGACAGCATCAGCCGTGGAGAAACAAGTTTTTCCACCTCCTGCTCCGCTGCTGGCACCCCGCACTACTTCCAGAGAAACACAGACTACTTCTCCAAAGGCGAAGTCATCCGCCAAAGACACTGCTGCAGCTATGGAGATTGACGAACTGCCGAAGTATCGCTTCACGTTTAGTGACGCTACCTATCCTGCTGGGCCCAGCCACGTCAAAGCTCGCAGCGCAGCAGTGGCGATGCCTGTGTTATCACTTCCTACCTTCGAGTTCAAACCAGTTGCTACATCCGCTAACGGAGCTCCATCCACTAACGGGTTCAACTGGACCGCCGCAGGCATGAAAGCGCCTACTGTTTCCTCCTCTGGTACTTGGATATGCAGTATGTGCATGCTGGAGAGTCCTGAGAGTGCCAAAGATAAGTGCACAATCTGCGACGCGCCGAGGCCATCAACACTTGCAGATGCGCCTCCTCAGAAGACATTCGACTGGTCAAGGGCTGCTATCAAACCTCCGATAACAAATCCTGCTGGGACTTGGCAGTGTGATACTTGCATGCTGGATAATCCAGACAGTGCGAAGCTTAAATGCACTGTCTGTGACGCGGCTCGTCCTGGCGCTCCTGCAAGTTGAACCCGCTTGCTGCACGCGTGGTCTTACCAAGATGCCTGGCATCGTAATGCACACACTGCGGCACTCATCATTGTGATATGATGGAAAAGTTCAGATGATGCAGTGGCATCCGACTGTGTGCTCCGCGTCAAGGTTGGGAGAGCTGGGATACTTCCTGTCACCTTGTAACTTATCAATCGTGTTGTTATCCATTGTTGTGCTGTTGGTGTTCATCCACTATCAAGTTATAGTTCCTACATATTCCCCATCTCGTACAAAGCCAGATCTCTACGGGAGTCATGATACACATAACCAATGAATGTGTGGAAGGGAAGGAGTCATTTTGCCGTCATACGGAGTGATCATGAGTGCTTTGCTAGTTGAGTAAAGTCTAGTCGGCGAGCGAGTGGTCTCAGCTCGGTACCATCAGGCGAGGTCAGTTTTCGTTTAAGTTTATTGGGTGCATTGGCTTTGACGCCTGGTCCGGCGCCGGCCATTTCAACGTTACCATCGAGTTCTTCGAGGGGGCGGGAAGTTTGAGTGGCGGGTTTGGGGAGCTTGGAGGGATGTGATGGGTGTGGCAGGGCGAAAAAGTAAGCGTGGTTAAGAGCATCTCTTACGCTTATGCGCTTTCGCGGCTCATACACGAGGAATCTACTAAGAAGATTCAGCGTATCCCCAGAGGCGGCAGTGAAGAGGTCGCGAAGGGGCGTTCTTGGGAACTGCCCTACTGGCACGTAGTCTGGCAGTTTTGTGTGGCCCTTGGGGATCATGAGATACCTGCAGAACATATATTGTCATACGGATACTCACCGGCCAGTCTTCTTCCGTTGGCGTTCCAAGCGCCCGGAAAATAGTTTTGAGTTGGTCCATATCGCTCTCACCGGGAAGGTACGGTGTTCTCAACATGAGCTCGGCGAATATGCAGCCCACAGACCAGATGTCGACTGCCGAGCTATAGTAACGACAGCCGAACAGTAGCTCTGGTGGACGATACCATCTGCGCATGTTCAGAGGTGAATAAACCAACCCTTTTCACTCACGCACCGAGTGATGACTTGACACGTCATTTTGTGCCCTGGGTCTGCGAAATCTCTTGCCAGACCGAAATCCGCGATTTTGAGTTGTCCGTCCGATGCAATGAGCAAATTGTTGGGCTTCAAATCCTGCAGGACGCTATAAATGGAGACAGAGGTAGGTGTAGAGCTCAAAACATACTCGGTGAAGCATAAAATTTCTATGGCAAAACTCGAGGCCGCGCAACGTCATTGCCATCCAGGCCTTGATATCAGCAGGAAGGAAGACAAGCGAGCGGTCCTGAATGATCATCTCAAGGTCGCTATCCAAGAACTCCAGCACCAAGTTCAGATTCGTTTTTGAGGAGAAAACGTCCAGAAGCTGAAAGAGAGATGGGTTCAGCACAAGTGGAAGTGTAAAAGCAGAAGTGGCAACGAACCTCAATGATATTCTGGTGGTGAAGCTCTCGTAGGTACTTGACCTCTCGGATGGCAGACATATCTAGTCCGTCCTTGAATTGTCCGACCTTTATCTTCTTAATGGCGACCTTCCGACCTGTAGATGCCTCGCGACCTGATCCCAGTCAGGACATACTCGTCGCTTGGTATGAGCTACCTCACCTTGGTACACGACAGCGTATGTACCTTCACCAACTTTCCGGTCTTTTACCCTGCAGCATGATGAATCAAACTGTATCGCACAAAACATATTGAAAGGGATTTACCATCGTTTTTGTCTTTCTGCATTAGCTTTTTCAACCGCGTCCATGTCGAGTGTGAAGGTGAATACTACTAGCACCAAGTTGCACCAAGCCGTATGCGTGGGTCTGTTGCGCTAGCCGACTGATGCAGTCAGCTTCCTCTATACCAAATAAATTCTAGAAGCGGCCGCAGGATAAGACGTGGCATGCACTATTGTATGATTACGATGGTAGGCGGCGAGAGGAAGCGTCCTTTGAAAGCTTGACGTATCACTTATTGAATATGCAATTGAACGTGACGCCACTTAAACTTCACTCTAATGCTTACTAGCGAAGGAACGACTGCCTTCCTGAGACGTCACCTGAGGGGAGACTAACCCTGGCCACAACATGCACTATGATGTATGTAATTACCTTCGTGCAATGATTCAAGACTGCTCAAGGAACGAACTCATACGCTTCAGATGATATTATTATATTATGAATGAAACAGTTGGTCACCACCTAGTCGAACTGGCTGGCCAAGGAATCCTAGTAGAAAAACGGAACATCCTCTTCGTGACCTATCACCTGGCGAACAGTCTCACAGCCTAGTAGAAATGTCTACAGTGACGTTCAATCATCGACTTGCAGACAGCCTTAACGTGCGGGTGGAATGTGAAGCATGGTGCAGGGACCAGCCCGTGAAGCGCTTCAATCTATGTAGTGACTTTCTAGATCGGCGCGCCTTCCAGTGAGTCCATGAATGAAGAGTAGTCCACATCTATCTTCATTCTATTAGTAGGGTCTGCCTACAGGAGACTACCTTTTTTCTCTAACGTCGTGCTTGTCTACTCTTTCAGGTATTGTTTAGCGTATAGTAACGCGTACTTATACTTACATAGTTGTCTATTCCTTCAGTATCTAGGTTGTGTTTGAGTCCCTGATTGGTTGCGCCACTTTTTACGCCTAGCGATCTAACCTAGCGAAGTTTATCGAAGTTCAATGAACTGACTTCGGTTGACTTCGTTACCGTCGAAGCTTTTCGAACTGTGCACAATTTCCACTTCGCTTTGCTTCAGTTCACCTTGCGGCAACACTAAATGGACTCGTAAAATCTCTCATTTTACCTTACCATTTCGCTATCAGTCTAAACTCGTTATTGTTCCGATGTCAAAATTTGAAGTGCAAATGAGCAATTTATCAATCGCATTTTGATATAGATCTAACCTTTAGGAAAAACTCCGAAACCACTGCCGGGTGTGCAGGTCAGTGTCACATGCCTGTACATGTTCGGTTCTCACCACGTCATCTTATAGCACACATCGCCGAGTGCAAGCAAACCTCGACTTGAACTTGAAGGAGGACTCCATGTGATGATTTACAATTACCACACAAATCAGGGGGAGTCTCCGCACCACCTCCTAGTTTGTGGGTATAAACTTTCCTCGCCCTGCACTCTTAGTAGCACGCCAGGAATCACAACTGGCATTGAAACGCAGATCCCAGTTCGAGGTTCAGGCTCACTTGTTTTTTATTTACCTTAATTCGCATCCACGTTGGTTACATCGCCATTGCACTGCCCGATACGTTCTATCTACTCACTGGTTTTCGTACGTTAGCTCACACAAAATTTTATAATCCTGGTCTACAGCATATCCAGAAAGCGGTGGACGGCGGTATATCTAGATACGGCTGTCCCGTACGTCGACCAAGTTCGCCCCTCACTGACATCAATCCTTTAAACATGACCATAGTCTTAAACGATCCAAGTGTGTGGCCGGTAATCAGTTATCTTCGTGGAACTAGCTATTTCGAAGGTTCGTGGAATGAAAGTTGTCTCGTTCAATCTTTCATGTGTTTTCACAGCTGCATGCTTCACTGCAGTGGTATACGATTGGGGTACGCACGATACTGATGTTTATCGAGAGAATTACTGACCGAGTCCTTATATATATTCAGCGCTGACATTTGGACAAGAGGTAGGTTGACGTAGAATAACGGAGCAGCGATCTCACTGAAATCGTTCTTTATATAGTTGGAACTAGTTTGGGTGAGCACATTCACATATCAACCGGACTGCTACATACCAATGCATCTAATTCGGGGCAGAGGCAACGCTGGTCCCTCATGACCTTCCTATACCTCAGTGTGTGTACCTTCAAGTTCTGGCTGCAAGTGCAGTTCAAGGCTGATGTGCTGACTTCAAATGCGTCAGGTGCGATACATTGGAATACCATTCACTGTGTATGTGTGCACGGCTAAGAAGTGAAAGTATGCTGACAAGTTATCTCATGATTGGCAGCATGACCATGCTGAGTATGGCATATTTCCTCATGATACTTTCGAGTTGTTTCTTCTTACCAACGGCATGCAGTAGGTCTCCTGTCCGTCTCGTTGACAGATGCAGTGAGTATTTTGTGCCTTGGGGTTCCCATTCAACTGACTGTATTGCTACGTAGGGGTGAGTGGCCGTGACCAGTTTCTTGGTTCAAGTAATGATTGTACTAGTTGTGCGTTTGAAACATTAAGTCATCCGAAACTCATTACTGACTGCATTTTCAGGCACTATCCTCTACTTCGTGTCAGATTGGATTGGTATCATCGTAGATTCCATGTTGGGTGGTGAGCTAATCAGCTGCAGCATCATAATGATATTGACTGATCTATTATTCAAGTCATCATAATTGCTCGGTTATACGCCATGTATCAGCCACGATCCAGACAGATGCTGATCTTTCTCGCTGTAACCTTCCTGGCCATTCGGATTCCGTCCGTAGTATTTGTCATAATACTAAATTGGTACACCTCAAAGGGTAAGCTTTAACTATACGCGCGACGCTTCAGCACATCAGGCTTATGATATGAATATCAGAGGAGTATGTCCTCTCGGGCACTCATATGTGCGGTTATAGCTCTCAAGGAGATACCACACTTCTGATGGAGATTACCTGGATATTGGCCACTGCATGGGAGATCCTTGCATTGTTTCTTTCAGTCTGGATTGCTGTAAAACACTTCCGCGAACTGCAGCGGCCATCATCAGGATGGACTGTCGGGGACTGCTTCGCGATATTAATAAAGACTCATGTGTTTTACTTCGCAAGGTTTGTTCATGATTGAGAAGTGATCTTCTTTCCAGCTCACGCTTCACACTAGTTATGCTACCGTGTCTTCCCTTCAGCTGATCGGTTTATCTCCAAAGCTCAATGTATGTCAACCTATGATTGATATCCGCATCTGACCATTTCAACAGAACTCGACTTCTGTGACATCGAGTATCTTTGATGGCATTCTCCAATTTACCCGAGGCGCGCAGATGTTTATATTAGGACCACGGCTCATCCTTGGAGTTCGAGAATATCATGCTAACTTCGTCGCCAATTCTGACGAAGGAACTGGCATGGGTTCGATTGTTTTGGAGCGCGTACACATTTCAACTGGTAGTGGTGTGTAGCCGGGTGAAGTTCGCATTGATCACACTCTTCGGGGCGGTGCTTTAGGCATCCTGGATGTTTTTTTGGAGTTTTATTTATCGTGATGTTTATTGGGAGCTCGGGATTTTGTTTTGTTCATCCTGGTATTTATTAAGAGCTTCATCGTCATATTTATGTGCAGTTTCGTCTCGTAGTTATATGTTTCGTTCACCTTCATGAGTCAATTAATTTATCATGTTTGGAATCCCCAAATTGAACGCTGACACCCAACTCGCAGCATGCACCACAGATAGTGGTTGGAGGGGGGGACACTTCGAAGTTTTTGGGTTGACTGGTTGCTACATGTCAGTGCTCCTGAAGATCTTAAGGAGATTGTCATCTCGCATGACGATCTCTTGCAAGGTGGACTCTGGAGCGCATATATATTTCTACTGGTGGTGGTGTGTAGCCAGGACACACTCACATTGATCAAATTCTTCGGTGCTCTATAGCCATCTTCGATGTTTTTTTTTTGTTTTGAGAGTTTCATTTGTGGTTCATTTTTAAGACCTTTATATTGGGAGTTTTGTTCGTCGTTGTTTTGTAACCGCACAAACGTCCACATCACATTATTACGTAATCCCATTGGCATTCCCAAGTCATTCTCTCAGATTCTACGTATATCTCAGCCAACACGGGCAATCAAACTAAGTCTTGCCGCCTCCAACACGCCCATCCCATTGGGTTGTCCGAAAGCATAGCATGGCGGCAGTGGCTTTCACTCTCTATCATAATTGAGCTCAGTGGTCGTATCATTGAAATTCAGTGATACATTCATCTACACTTGTACTCATTGCCTGTCAGCTCGTGCCAAGTTTGATCAATGGGGGATTCATCAACATGTACACTCATTGCCTCATGGCTCCAGTGATTTGTGTGGTGGATTTCCTGTGTTGGCTCGCGCAAAGTTTCATCAATCACGGATTCATCAACACGTGCACTCATTACCTGATGGCTTCGGTGAACGGGTGTCAGCTCGCAAAGTTTGATGATCTTGGTACACAGCATATCCCGGCGGCCAAAGGGCTGGGTGCTGGTATATCTACTTAGGACGAACAGTTAATTCAATACGTCGGCCAAGTTTGGCATTTACC
>LVVM01004659.1:8378-22083 GCA_001882365.1 Rhizopogon vesiculosus | reverse complement strand
GGGGGTTACCTCGAGTAGTACAATTCAAAGGAAGGCCGACTACCAGATGATGTCGCACATGAGCATCTTCGCTCCTATTCATTCGACCAATCTTGGGTTCCCACATCTGTTCCACTTTGCGAATTCAGCTCAGACCTAGGTTGTCCAACGAACCTCATTGGTATAAGAGAGCACGAGTCGGGCGTCGTCTGGTGGCACAGCAACGTACTGTACAAGCATCTCTTCCTGCTCTTCGCTGGTAGGCTTTCGCTTAGGCCGTCTTGGATTGAGCAATCGGCGAGGAATAGACTGAATGCTATTGTTGCGATTTGCGACTATTTCAGACGGTATTATAAAAACCGACCAATAAACCAAATCAAGACGAATCTCGAGTACGACGAAAGCTCGGAGCTAGTCAACATTAGTTCCGATTTTGAAATTTACATTTAAAAAATTCAAACCTCTTGGTCTTATCATCCGGCCCATTACCCTCGTAAAACTCAACGGAAACGACTCTATGTCCTTTACCCCAGGAAGTTCATCGTCGAAGTACTGGTACACCAACCAGTTCTCAGTGAGTGTCGCTTGCACATCGCACACACCACCCGCAGCAGGGACGCTGACGTGGTAAACAACGCTGCCCTTTACCACATCCAGCACATATATCCCGCACGTCCTGGACGGCGGGGAGGATGTGAGGACCATCGTAAAATGTGGGTTCTTGTATAACGTCGCGCGATTTCCGATGACGCTCCCAATCGATGCAATGGGACCGCGTGTGTTCGGAACGATGGCACGAATCTCCTCTTGTTGTGGCAGTGACATCGTCCATGTCGGATAGGCAACATAGAACTGGGACAACTCGTGGTTGAGACCGACTTGATGGCCTGAAATCTGGCGGTGACGCGGGGCACCTGCACGGAGAGCGAGGTGGATGGGCGTGGCGAAAGACTCGAACTTGGCCTGAGATGATGGAGTTTCTGGATAAAGGCGGACCTGTCGACTGTTAGACACGAAGAAATACGCGAAGAACGCCAGCATACCTGTAGATATTCATGGAGCATAACTATTGTCCGCTTTTCGCTAGGAAGCATAAAAACATCGATTAATGGACCTTGAACAGCATTGAAACCTTCCAATGCATGTATAGAAGTAGACGAGTCCTCCTGTCTGACGTCTTCTCCCGTCAGTGCATTCACGTGGAATAGTACGGCGTCGATGAGAGTCTGCAACAATATCAACAAAATTTCAGGGAGAAGGCAAATCTGACTGACATTGTCAGCCCGACGAGCACTATTTGAGGGCCTTCTGTGTCGCTCACTGTCCGCGTGACGAACATCTTCACAGAAATTATGATCTCTCCAACTCTTGCTGCCGAGCATGCGGCTCCACAGGACCTGACCATTGCTGGAGTTGATGCCGAACAGTTTACCGTACCAAGTAGCTGCTACATCTGCCGGAAGCCGAAAGGGTCACGCGTGGGTGTATGTTCAGCTGAGGAAGATGCAGCCGATGCGGACATAGTAGCATATGATCCAGTAGCAAAGCGTCTAGCGAACAGGGAACCTATGCCACGCAATTTACTAGAGAGGTTGATATCGGAATTCCCGATCCCGTAGCCCTCATCGAGAGCGCAATAAAACCATCGTCGACTCTTGAACCACGTGTCTTCAGCAACGTACGCTTCGTATGCTGTGATGCATAGATCGAACTTAAGTCGATCGTGCCTGACGCTGTTCTTAAGCCGGTCTCTCTGACTGCGTGCCGTGGAAGTGAAACAAGCGCAACGAGGGTACCCAGCGGGTGGCTTCCTAACTAGATAGCAAAGGTGAGGAATGGTTATGATGGAAACACAAATCTTACATTTTGCCAGGACGAAAGGATAGAAAGAGGGCAGATGATAAGATGGGGATCGTGATGTCCTGCAACTAGTTTTTAGTTTTGATTGATAGACGTGAATCGTAATTGGTTACGTACCCTTCTCGTTCTCTTGGATATGTGCAAAGAGGGATAATAAGTCAGATAGTGAATATAGTCCGTAAGGGAAGAAATACCCGTAGAGTTTTTCCAAGACCCATTTCTAGGTGGAACGTCATGACTGAAGATAAAAACGAAAGGACTGAGACGTACCATCGACCAAAATACAATACATCCCTGCACGTAGTGTTAGCCATTCTTATAAATATAGATAAGGAACGCCAGTCCTCGAAGCTAAAGACGAGAAGAACTTTAGTATGCCATATTTAGGGCTAAGATGCACTGCACATACTTGATAGTCCTTCATTTCGCCGCCCTCCACCAACGAAGGCCGGGCCCTGAGGACACGAAATAGAACATAGGCCAGTTTCCCTCCAATGTCCTGCATTCCCCTGCGCAGTGCATCAAAAAATAATGTAGAGGGCAATAATGGTTGAAATAGGTCGTGGTGGCAGTACAACCACTGTCTACGGGCAGATTCGAGCTGTACCCTTTTTGCGTGTATGACTATGGTATTCTATTCAATATCAGCATTAGCATTGATCAGACGGTAAGAGGAATGGAGAGCGTACCACTTTTTTATCTTGCATTTTCTGCTTCTTCTGACCGGAGTTCGCGCCATTTTCAACGGTGGAAAGTGACACGGTTCTAACACGCTTTCCCGTTGCCTGAATACTTTCTCCTCCTTGTAAAGCATTCCGGGTGCGAGAGACATGTAGCTTGATGTCCTCTTCGATTGGAGGAGCCTCGTCATCAATTATAGTCGTACTTGACCTAGAGCTACCAATGACATCTAGCTCGTCGTGTTCTTTGGCCACAGAATTTACTGGCTCAAATGTATGGGACATTGTTTGATACTGGCACACTGCAGGATGTCTTGTGTACTTGTAGCTAGGAGTTCTGCAACAGTTTGAACGAGGCTCGACGCGGTTTTACATTAGGTTCAGGACCGGTCATTACGCGGTGTTGGCATTTCATGTGACCTGATCACACGTGTTCGCACAGCCAGTGTCGAATGACTGCATCAAGTGAAAGTTTTGGTCCAGTCACGGTTTCAGCCTCCGACTCGTTCATAATTCATTCCGCCTCATTGTCACTGCCTCAATGCCTCAAGTCTCTCATCAAAGTTGTGTACGTCGCATCACTGTTGCATACTTCCTGCAGGTCACCAGCAGATTGATGCGATGACGGACACAACAATGTCATTGAAATAATTCTACGAAGATATTATAATAAAGTATGTTACTGACTGCATCAAATGGCAACCACGCTTCCATGAGATTATCAATGAGAAACACCATTGACAACCCCCGTAACTTATCGTGACGCCACGCGCCAGCACTCCACTTCCGCAAGTCATCATCATGATTCACTTCCATCACTCCCGAAGGGTTTCATCTATCGCCAGCTGCATTTACCGAGTACGACATGAGTAACTACCATGCGTACAACAAACACCGAGAGTGGAGACTCAAGTGGACGACACATGTACCATTCCCCAAGGACGGTGGTTAATAACATTAGTGGGAGGTTGACTTTGCCACAAGCCGAGATCGTCATTACTATTACTGCGAGTCCCGATCAATGAGTAATCGGCCGGGCAGCGTGATCCACGCTGCAACCTTGCTGTTGCAACGTTGGCGTTGACAGCTCCCAGTACTTGCTCCTGCTCTTAAGACCCATAGTCTATCTCTTGTCCCCCCTTGCCACTACTACCAAATAATCACTTACAACGTCTTGAATATGGATCTAGGTCCTAACGCAAATCATACCAATGCAAATGTCACGGCAAGCAAGGACTCTGGGTGAGTCCTGATCGCGGCGATACGGCAAGCAGGAGCTGATTGACTGTCTTGCTTCAAGTGTCGATCTTCTCCAGCAAATTTTCGACGTCCTCCGGACCTCCACTATTGCCGAGGAAAGAGGCAATGATGCAACCTCTAGATTCTGGGCAGCATACAAAAAAGTGTCTGGTGAATATGACGACGACATGCTGGAGAGATGTAATGGCAACATGGATATAGTACTGATTTTTGTGCGTTCTATATTCCGTGCTTTTTTCAATGCCACCAACCATGAATAACCAGGCTGGTCTGTTCTCCGCCGTCAATACTGCATTCATCATTTCAATGCAGCCGAACCCTATCGACACCACCAACGCCCTTTTAGTACAGCTTATTCAGATCACTTTGAATGATCCCTCCGCCGTCCAGCCAATGATAATTTCGTCGTCCACTGGTTACTCATATTCCGATTTCTGGACGCAAGCGCTTGCATATGCTAGCCTCGCATTCAGCCTTCTCGCCGCCTTTGGTGCAGTCCTGGGCAAATAATGGCTGGGTTACTACAAGACAAACCGCTATGTCCGCGGGTCGCTTGAAGAACGAGGCAAACAGAGACACCAGAAGTTTCAGGGGCTGGAAAAATGGTATTTCGAAGATGTGTTGGAGACATTCCCAGATCTTCTCAAGGTCTCTTTGCTTCTGTTTGGTCTGTCCCTCGGAGCTGCAATGTGGCCGCACCAGGAAACCATCTCTGTCCTCATCATGACATTGACTGCTTGCGGCGCCCTTTCTTATATTGTCGCTATCGTGGCAGCCGTAGTATATACTGATTGCCCATTTCAGACACGTATCTCCTCAGCCATCCGACGAACCATCACTTCCTCCCGTCTCAAACAATTTCTGACACGTATCTCAGTCATCGGACGAACCATCATTTCCCCCCGTCTCCAACAATTCCTGACACGTATCCCCTCAGTCATCCGAACCACTGTTTTCCCCTGTCTCCAACATGATGAAGCCTCCTCAGATCACCGACGTGGAGTGTCCCTCGATCCCCGACACGGGGAAGTTTCGACTGTATCCGCCATGGAGTGGATTTTGAAGACATCAACCAACCCTGATGTCGTCAGGTCGGCACTTGAATTGTTGCCTAGCCTGCCCACTAGCACAAATGTAGATCTCGTGTTACTATCCAAGAGAGTGCAAGATATGTTCAAAGCGTGTTTTGATCCGGACGGCAATACAACACTCAAACACAGCGCACTGGCTTATGGAAAGGCATTGATCCACCTCTTCTGTACTCACCCCGCTGTGAGGCCTGACATCAGTAAAGACAATACGGGCTGGAATATTTGGACATCTTGGCGAAAGCTATATCTGCCTTCGGCGCTGCAACTATGTGAAATTTCGTACCGCCGAATGGTCAAGGCTCGCGAAGATGCCAAAGCAGCTTTAGAATTGCAGTACCAAGCGGATACGCGTTCCGCTTTGCGCATGGCTGTAGCTGCTGGCCTTGACCGATTTACGAATTCCGATGATATCAACTTGGTTTGGGATGGCCAATTCCAATTGGTATCCAATCCACCAGAAGTTGACTGGCTTATGGACTGCGCAGAGCACTTCTACAAGATCAATGATGTTTGTGTGGCAGGAGATGCTCTCCTCTTACTCAGTGGCGTCCCTAACCAACCATTATCCCTTGCTATTCGAGCTCGAATCGCGCCATTTTTGAATAGTAGTAGCTCAGATCCCGGCTCAGATTTCAGCTCAGAACTATTACGATTACGCCACATTGCACTTCGTGCTGCTTTCCAGTCTCTGGACAGTTCCCCCTGCGACGAATCCTTTTCGCATGCTGTCCTGAATTCAATATGCCCGAGCTCGCCCTCTGATTGCACCATCCGAAACGATGGTATTACAGACGACGTGCAGCTCCCCAATGCAATAGATCTGCTCAATTTCACTAAGTGGCCCGAAGGCAGCGACCTAAAAACCTCCCCGCTATATAAAATTCAATTTCTGATACTCCGTGTTTTGCCTACGCCAAATGTCGACAATCTGGAAAGATATATTCCTTACTGCAATGCCCTCGTGCGTTGCGTGGGTGCAGATCAACTTCCTTGCTTACGTGCCACCGCCTTACACATCACCCGTACTATCAGGGAAGATTTGATCGAGCGCAGTGTTGCCAGGGTTGATACATTACGAGACCTCATCAAGTACGATGAGGCTCTCCTTGCTATATTTTATGCCGACGGCAAGGAGAATTCCCCCAACTTAAACGCCGATGACTTGCACTATCTCCGCTTCATCTTCGCTTTTGCAAAGCGCTATGGTTCTAGGTTGAGCAAGCATCGTCTTATAGGAAGGTACAATACAATCATGGAACACTGGTGTTCTTTTGATGATAACCATCAAACTCCTTCTCTTTGTACATTCTACCTCACCGGAATCCTCTTTCGCATTCAGGAGGACGCTCCTGACTTTCACGTCGGCAAAAACAGACGGTGGGACCTGCTGAGGGAGGCATGGCATTCCGCCGATAAATATGATCGTTTATACGACGATGATATCGATATTCTCAGGACTCTTGTAGTGGGCACGTCAATGTACATGCCATCGGATGTTTCGAGGACTGATCTTGAAATCCTCCGTGAGTGGTTGGGCAACGCTCTTTATCAGCTGGGATCCCGACAACCACTTCCGGACAGGGGTATCGTATCTGCAGTAAGAGCTTTGAAGGATAAGGTACGCTATAGATTAGAGGCCTTGGGACAGAACGTATGACATGTACATTGATCTTGAGTCAGAACTATGCTACCTTCAGGATACTTGTCCTCTCATTCATGTAACTCTTAATTTCGTCTGTGATTCCTCGTACAGCGACGTCGTAAGCATGCAGTACCTCAAGACATGATTCTAGCACACCAAGTATTAAGTCCAAGGCGCCTTGGAATAGTGCTGGGTTTATGCTATACATCGTAGGTTGGATCATTGGTTGTCACCACTGGAAGTGTGATCCCATGGAGATGCGTCATGAATGGGCAGAGATCGGGATCTGAGCAAGAACGCATCCAGGGTTGTGATGAGAACGGCTAGTGGAAAGTGGGAAGTGCAACGAAAGGATTTATCAGGTTGGATGAGAGACGGGAATGCCGGTTAGGAGTTTGTAAATCCCACACCCGGATGGTCCCATCAGATGAACCTGACGCCATGCGCTGTCCATCCGGCGAGATTGCAACAGACCGAACATAATCAGTGTGCTGTTCTTGAATAAGGGCACCCAATAGCTCGCCAGTATTAGCTTCACCCCATGCCCACTCCCGCATTGTCCCATCACACGAAGCAGACACGATGTGTGTTCCATTCGGCAAGATTGCAACAGACCGAACATCACCTGTGTGCCCGTAAAGAGGGTTACCCAACGACCGGCCAGTAGCTGCATCCCATATCCGGATCATCTTGTCACCTGAACCAGACACGATGTGTTTTCCATCTTGTGTGACTGCAACAGACAGGACACCTTCAGTATGCCCTCGGAGAGGGGCACACAGTGTGTCACCGCTCATTACATCCCATATCCGGATCGTCTCGTCGTCTGAACCAGACACAATACGTTTTCCATCAGGCGTGATTGCAACAGAGCAAACGTCGTCAGTGTGCCCTTTCAGAGGGGAACCCTGCACCTTGCCAGTCTGTGCGTCCCACACTTGGATCGTCTTGTCGGCTGAGCTGGACACGATATGTTCCCCATTCGGGGAGATTGCGATAGATAGAACATAGTGAGCGTGCTGTTGGGGAGGGGTAAATAATTCCTGTCCATTCTCCATATCCCACACTCGAACCGTCTTGTCATTTGAACCAGACATAATGCGCTTTCCATCTGGTGAGATTACGATACACCGAACAGCGCCAGTATGCCCTTGAAGGGGGGACACCCTTTGCTTCACCAGTCTTCGCATTCCACACCTGGATCGTTCCGTCGCATGAACCACACACGACATATTTGCTATCTTTCGAAATTGCAACTGCCATAACGCCTGAATGCGCGTGGCGGGCTTTTTCCATCCCACGCCGCGTTTCGGCATGAACAGTGATGATCGGGAAGCAATGAAACGTCGCGACAGACCCTCTCGACTGCTTTGGAGCAAACGAGAGAGATGATAACTGCAATTGCGGAGCACTGTGTGGATTGGTGGTCTCGCAAGTTTGAACGAAACACCGGATAGTCTTGAGAGTATCACGAATGCGCATGTACCCATCACGACCCTACTATCTATAAGAATCTCTTTGGTTGTGAGATAGCCTGAGCCACGTACCGTGTACCAATCTGCGATAGACGAAAGGGACTCTACAGAAACGTTGAGGCACCCGTTCTGAGCTAGTGCTTCTAACCAGAAAACAGGGCGCTGTCCTTCAAAAAAAGCTTCAACTTCTTTAGCGAGCGATGTTTCGAAGGATGTAGCTCGCACATGTGCCGCCCAGAAGCGACATGCGTACGAGAGCTCAGGCGCAATGCAATCCTTCTCACGGATAACAGTATTGAGTAAGTAAGCACTCTCCGGGTCGCGGGTGTTAAGGGGAAGTCCGTATTTCATGACGTGAAGCGAGGCAAAGGCAAAGTTGCGCTGTGCCGATGGCAAATATATGGAGAAGTCACTCCAGTCTTTCAAAAAGTCGTAGAAGGATGGATGAAGGGGACGTATGGGAATTTGAGAATCCGTAGCGCCAATGACAAGGGAGCCCAGACGACTAAGGACCTGTTGCATGTCATTGCCAGTGTAATGGTAACCATCGTCATCACGTGGAAAATGCTCTTGCATGGAGGTTAATGCCGTCATGGGAAGTGGTTCCAATGATGCAATAATTTGCGCCATAACACAGGAAAATGTCACTTTACCTGGCGCTGTGATTTCTGTCAGGATGCTTCTATACATTCCATCCAATAGGCGTGTTCCATTGCCAGTGGCAGATGTTACAGCTTCGAAACGGCTCTTCGGATCTTGGTGGACTCCGGTAGTATCGGTGACATAGTCGCAGGCGAGACGAGCCCATTTAAACAGGCCAGCAGATTTCGAAGTAAGCTTTTGGAAGTCCACATCGCGAAAAACGTTGGGCAGATGTGACAATCTTTTGGAGATGTAAAGCTGGATATCATCTTCTGTGACTGGGAGGTCATCTATTGAGATATGACGAACATGTGGCGTAGAGTGTAGAATGTCGTGGATATCTTTAAGTGGACGGGAAGTGACGAGGATACGGGTATCGGAGGAAACTTTTCCAGCAAGTACGAGGAGAATATCCTTCCGGAAATCTGCGCTAACACTTGCGTCCAATCCATCGATGACAATCACGGCGGGTGCAGTGACGGCTTTTGAGGCAACGTCAAGTGGCCCTAATATCAATTCCTTCCATTGTTTGCTGGTGTCCCCGGGCCAGCTGTTATTGGAAATCGCACACCTCAGTGCTCTCCGTATGATGGGATCGCAATTTGCCAAGTCACGTGCAATCGCGGTGAATATCGTTGCACGGGCTCGGGCGCTAATTTGAAATGGGGGAGTGCGGTCAAAGCAGAAGTAAGCTCCGAGACCACCAAACTCATGAAAAGAGTTGGCTATTGTACGGGCGATGGCTGATTTTCCTTTTCCTGCAGTGCCAGATAACCAGAGGACGCGCGGCGTACCCTCCTCTGTGTTACCAATCCAAGACTTGATTTCAGACAGAATCTCTATCCGAGTATCAGGGAAACAAGGCTCTAACTGAGAGGTATCTAGTCTGGCATAAGTTGGATTTTTCATGTCGTCAAAGGTTAGATCGTCGGCTAGATCATAGAGTGTTGAATGTTAGAGAAGATTGGGAGAGGCCTTAAAATCAACTTCTTACTCGTATCACGAACAATTTCAACAAGGATGTGAGCCTCTCTAGTTCGAAATTGCTGCATGAGCCTGGCGAGCACATCACTGTAGGTCTGAGCCATTCCATTGCAGGGTGTTGTCTCTGCAATCGCATTTAGTCTCACGTGACGATGCAGTCGGTCAGTCCACTCACGGGTCCTCTTGATCTCAGAGTAATGAGCGATGAAATCAGCACATTCTAGCATCTGTCGAGCTATCTTTCCGTATATCGCGAGCATGGGTTGAATACCGACCATTGTCGTATCTTCATCCATGAAAGTATATACATCCGAGACCTTCTTAAGAAGATCGGCAACAACATCGTCCCAGTCTGCCTGATTCGATTCGATAATCATCTACCATGAAGATATCCTTAGTAATCTGCAGAGTCGAGTTTATAGAAACGGATGCACCTTGGATGCATAAGTCAAGATGCTTAATGCTGCCTTCGCATCGGGATGGTCCTACTCATGAAGGTCAATCACGTATAAGGGACTAATGATAAATGCCGTTACTTGTGCAATTTTATCGGCATGGGAGATAAACACATTCAGGGGTTCAAAACTCGCAGAAAACTTATTGAGACCCGATTCGGTATTGGCGGTTGCTGAAGCGGTACTTGAGACAACTCCTGGTTGCTTTGTACGTTGGGTGCCAGTGGCATCTGGGTCGGCGATTTTTTCATTCGCAGGCCCCAAGTCAGATGGTTTGGCCTGATTGGGACTAGATTCGGCGTTGACGGTTGCTGAAGCGATATTTGGGGTGATGAGTATGTGGTTCATAGACACCGACTCAGGTAGTTTGGCCTGATGATGGACCTCAATACATCACGATGAAGTCCTGAACGACGTTGCTTGAACCTACCTCCGCAGTGCCTGAATTGGTAGCCTGACTTGGATTTGCTTCGGGAGTGGCAGTGGGATCCGGCGAAGACTCCTACAGTGTAATCATTGAATACAGCCTTACAGGCATGTCTGGAGTCATATTTCCATCAATTGCACCAACCTGGCTAGGACTGACAAGGGCAGGTGCAAGGAATGGATTCGGAGATTGATCACTGGGAGTGTTCCGAGTTCTCAGGTTGCCAGTGATTACCTTGCCCACCTTGCGAAGCAACCCAGGGGATTCTCTGGGAGAAACGGTCTACGAATATCATGATGCCGGTGTGAGATAGGCTACGACGATATCGGGAGACTCCATACCTCATTTCCACTGGGTACCGCACTCGCCGCCGTTTGAAGTTTCTGTGACGGCAGCGAAGGACTGAAATCGCCCATTGGGTAAGTTTGAAGGACTCAGAGTGTCTCAGCACTACTGGTAACCTGAGTATCTGGGTGCGAGAGGAATGGGGTAGCAGTGAGGTGAATAACCCTCTACCCTACTTATTAAAATATGGCCGATAGTTCTTTAACATATGGACCGATCTGAGATCATCCAATCCGAAGCAAGCTTCCCTTGTCCATACAGTGACATACAAGGCCTGAATCCATCAATATGCCATCAGTGACCTTCGGTGGCATTCTATGACTTAGAGGCTCTGAGGTTACGCATTCATGAGGTGAACCCAGCCTGAGTCATCTATCTACTGCCAGGACAGAAGGAACGACTATCGTTATTCGTCTATAATATGTTTAGGAGAGGCTAAGTCAGGCCACGATCATACAATAATAGACTAATAGACTTACGGGCCAACCACTGATGCCAGCGATCATGCAGGCCTTTTCAGTACACGATTAATCGTAATCCCCATCTCGGAAACCGTCAGCGCAAGCTACGCTCTGTTAAGGTTCTTACTGAGAACGCTAACCGTGCCTGAAAGCGCGATGCGCGTAGAGCGACGTGGACTCAAGTATAGATGGAGAGGCAACAATGTTCCAGACGTCTTGCGAGCTGTAGACAACATCAATATGAACCGCTTCACGGAAATAAGTGATCTGACGGACCTCGTCTGGCAGTGTAGCATAGCACTGTATGAAAATGTATTCCTGTTCTTCGATGGAAGGCTTGGGCTTGGGCCGCCTTGGATTGAGCAATCGGGGAGGAATAGACTACATGCTATTCTTGCGACTTGCTTTTTCAGACTGCATTTCAAGAGAAATCGATGCATCTGAATGATATTACCAGTAGACTACAGCCTGGACGTTTCCTGGTCATTCAAGAATTCCAAGTTGTGCAGTGACTGGCAGGGTGGATTAGTTTAGGTTCAGGGCCGGTCATTACGCGCTCTTCACTATAATCAGACCAGCCGAGTGTCGAGTGACTCTAGCTTTCAGATACTGCATCAAATATTTTGAATATATGGTGTCCAACCTCATCTCCAGTCTCGCTCAGTCCGCCTCATTGTCGCGGCCTCAAGTCTAGCACCAAAGCTTCGTTCACGGCGCATCACCGTGGCACACTGACACTTCCTCTTATTCCAGCAAAGTGTTGAGCTTCATGCGAGTCGCGACCTTGCATGCAAGTATTTGACCGGAATATCTACTACGCACAAAAAATGTATGCTGCTCACACTTATCGCCACTTTATCCTGTGTGATCACACGTCTACTTGGGAACGTCACCCCCCATACGGACAAGTCGGAGAGGAGGTCGTCGTCCCGCGCGAGCCGCTAGTACGTTAAGTTTCAAACTCTGCTACGTCCTAACAAGCATACAAAGATACATTGCTCGACCACCGACGAGGGTCTCCCACCAACAACGGTCACGAGCCCCTCTGCGAATATAAGGGCGCAATTCCATTAATTGTCATTACCTCATCGCAAAGACCCACAGGCCACCAGCAGATTGATGCGATAATGGACACAACAATGTCATTGAAGTAATTCTAGGAAGATATTAAAGTGCGTTACTTTCTGCGAGCTCTGACCGCATTGACATCTATGGCGACTACGCTTAGCTCAACAACTCTAAACCTCGTTTCTGAGCACCGCAGGGTCACTGGAGAGGAGGCACTTAATTAGGCGCGTTCAAGCTGTGGTTGACAACCATACACTTGGCAGAAAGTTAACAATATCAACCGGGAGTTACCTCGAGTAATACAATTCAGAGGAAGGTCGACTGCCAGACGCTGTCGCACATGAGTATCTTCGCTCCTATTTTGTTCGTGGATCAATCTTAGGTTCCCGCGTCTGTTTCACTAATGCCATATTAACAGGCCAGAGGTTGCGCTGGCAAACAAAGATGGTGTGAGAGGATGGGTATGGGGTGAGAGCGTTTTTGTGTTTTCTTGTTGAACAACTGATCGTCTTACATACCCGGAGCAGGGTGGATGTGATGCATTGACCTCCTCAGGCTGGAGGTCTGTGCAAACAAAGATGTTCATTGACCAACGCGCGGGTGTTGTTTCAACGTGGCGCTGGCGTGGAGTATTGTTTCATACTGACATACGGTATTGTCCTCTATTCAAATCATCGCTCACCGGGGCTGGCACCACACTTCAAGCTTCAATACAGATGCTTGCGTCACATGCGACCAAAACGCAGTGTCATCGGCGTTGGCCTACAGCAGTACGAAGGATAGTACATTGGTATGTAATTCTGACCACACATGCGCTTCGTCTCTTCCGATGACAAGACGCTGGAATACATGATTGATGTATGGGATGCAGAGATTGGAGCTCATCTCTTGACGCGTGCCAACTGTTTCATCAAGAGCCTACCCAAGCAAAGAATTGCACCTCGTTACCGTTGTGGGCATTTCTGCATCAACTTTGATTGGAGTTCCACTACTGATTTGTCGTCAAAGCCCTCTTGCATGCTTCCACAATTCTGTTTTATTGTTCACGTTCTATGGTACATTGTGTTCTTCATTCGAGTACGAGCATTCTTCCACGTTTTCCTACGTGCTCGTGCCTTTGGTTTCAAACTGAAGCGAAAGCACGCCACCCAATAGCATGATGTGCCCAGTGTGTTTGTTCAAAGTGAGCCTGCGTTCATAAACAAGGCTGTGCTGCTCTTTTAGCCCCTCCCTTATATCATTCGGTTCTGGAATGCTTGGAACAATTTGAACCAGTTCGTGTTCATGTATAACCTTGTAATTCAAATGAATACCTTAGACTTACGGCCGCCGAGTC
>LVVM01004642.1:2036-14046 GCA_001882365.1 Rhizopogon vesiculosus | reverse complement strand
TCACATCACGTGATGTTAGTTGTGTTTGAGTGATTCCTATCTTACTGGATTATGTAGTTGCATGTGTCGCATCACGTGCATAATGATAGCGGGACACATATTGGTAGTATTTATCGGTTTGTCTTTCAACTCTTCCCTTCTCCAATTTTATGTAAATGGAGAGCCCTGTTGTACCATTCATCCCGGTGGATGAATTCACCCCAGAGCCCGACGTGGCGATAGATCATCCCGGATCGCCACTGCGAAAGCGGGCCCGCCATCACAGCCTCATCATAGATACGTCCGAGTCAGCCCGACTCGGATCTGTTACGGTTTCAGAGGAACCAAAGGATCCCGTGAGAGACGATACGTATTATATGTCCGATGGGAGCTGCATTCTTCTTGTGCAGAACACATTGTTCAATGTATGATCCAAAAGTTGAAGTGGAGATCTGAGCCCGTGAACTAAATAGCTCGTGATGTAGGTTCATCGCACAATCTTGTCCAAAGACCAGTCGTCTTTTGGACCTATGTTTACGCTCCCGCAAGGGGAATTCACAGAGGGGTTGTCGGATGACAATCCCATCGTTCTACAGGGAGATTCCGTGCAGGAATTCCGTCATTTCCTCTGGGCGCTCTATGCCCTGTGAGTGTCTTCCACTTCTACGCCTGCAAAATTCGGAGTTCTCATACTCGAGTCTTCGACTCGCGACAGCCCCTCAGAGTTGGTGACACTTCGGTCTCCAAAGGCAGACCTTAACCGGCTAATTGACATTGCGAAATTGTCTAGCAAGTACTCCTTCAAGTCTACAGAAACATGGGCATTAGATGCAATTCAAGAGCTCCTTGAACAGAAACCTTCCCCCCTGTTCAACGGCATCCCGATGGGATTCGCATTCCCGTTAAACACTCGGGCTTCGGCTCTTTGGGAGAGCAAAGAACAAATTGCGCGCCTTCTCAGACTCGCTCAAACGTGTTCGCACTCACGTTTACTGGATACGATGATTCAACTTCTTCGACAGATAATTTCAGCATCTTTGCACTACGCATACCTGGCAATGACCCTCGCAGATGAGCTTAACATTCGGGATTTGCGAGGTGTAGCGTATCTTGAAGTCATGCAAAAGGCGGCCTTCGTCTGCACCGGAGGGAGCGATGATCGCTTATACTTGGAGGGTGACATCCAGGATACGAGTGGGGGGATGCAGCGGCTGGTGGTCAGCCCAGTGCAGCAGCTGAGACTTTTGTCGGGATATCACCGCCTTTCTAAGGCATGGGAACGGCTGCGAGCTGTACCTCCCCACTTTGAACACGCGCCGTCCTGCGGGGCAACGTGGCACCAACATGGATGCACTCAGAGCTGGACAGATTTCTGGAAGGAGAAAACGAAGGCAGAAGGTGTTCTATCTCTTGGCTCTGCAAATGTCCTTGGGAGATTGGGGGTTATTATAAAGGAGTTTGACAAGTGGGGATCTGCATCGTACATGCCTCACGATTGCAAGGCCGTGGCAAGACGGTCTATCCACGAGAAGGTGAAGCAGATTCAGGAAGCGCTGCCGGATTATTTCTCCGAAGGCGGTGAATATTGACTTCTCCTGGTTTCAGAGTACGCATACATAGCATTGCTGGACATTGTACAGATTATGTTATTTGAGTGAAAGACCTTTCAATACAGCGAAACGGTCAAGCGGTTCTCATATTGCTTGAAGTCTCATCAGCAATGTTGTGCCTGTTCCAAGGCCCATCCGAGACGTGTCTTGCATCGTGACATATGGAGCTGCCCATCATATCCTGTATCAATGTGTCGATATTGTTAGCTGAAGGCAGTTGTTCCTTTCCGACTTGAGAACCCTTCATGAGTGTTTGCTGGAATATTTCATCCTCCTCCAGCTCTTGAACACGCTGTCGAAAGCCACGTAGTATTTCCTCGAATAGCACTACATCAAGCGGTCAGTATAGGCACTCGTGAATGAACGATGATGTTCGACACACGCTTCTGCTCTACTGGATCGCTGGGAGGGATAATCAAGACATCTTTCAAGTTATGGACTTCTTCATCTTTTGGCTCATCGAGTCTAAGGTTGGCGGTCCATTTTCGTTCGAAAGCATCCTGACTCAGTTCCAAGTCAGATAGAGACGTCTCATCAGGACCGTATGCGGTTCCCACAGAGCTTGCAGGAGAAGGAGGGCGAATGACAGGAGAGGCATATGCAGGGTCGCCGGTGTGAATCTGCTGGGTATGTGGCATCACACAGAACCTATGGGGCAGGACAAGCTGGGATAAGACGGGCTATGAATAAGCCGGAGATCAGATACCTTGGAGCTCCGAGTAACAGCCTCAGTAACTGGATGGTAGACACAAGCAAGCCAAAATAACGCGCTCGCGATCTTGTTGAATCATTTAGCGTGTTTGTGACCGTTCAAGTGTGACATTTGAGTCACATACAGAGGAAACTCGACAATCATTTTCCTTTGTTTCACGCTTTTGTTAAGAATTTTGTGCTAGATTATGAATGCAATAAAGTGCATATATACGCTTCCAAAGGATGCGTCTGGTCCTTTCACGATGAGGATGCAATGCGAGAAAAGACGAAAATATTAATGAAATATCTTATCTCAAATTGTTCTGTTTGGCTTAGTAATGCACACGCCACTTAAATTCTCCTTGACGCGTCTTTCTTTTCCTTCATCTCGTCTACCACCTGGTCCCACTCCTCCTGCTTGACATCAACATTTGAGGAGCAATCTACCATGGCGTTCGTGTTTAAAAGAGGCGAGTCTTTTCTGAGTCTAGTTTGTGACAGCCGATCTGACGTTCAACGACACCCCTCATAGATGGGTAAGCAAGAGCACGCGCGAACATTCACTTCCATCTGACGTGTTATTCACGTGTAGACGCAAAGAAGAAGTCAAGTTTGATAAGGTATGCACCCAGTAAGCTACGCGGTACATTGCTCACCGGATCATAGATTACTGCAAGGATAAACAAGCTCTGTTATGGGCTAGACCTAAACTATGTCGAGCCGATCGAGTCAGTTTGCATTTGATATGTTACCGCTCTTATGCGTAACTGATTCCTCCCTAGGGTTGCCAAGAAAGTCATTGCAGGCGTATACCAAGGTGTTACAACCGTTGAACTCGATGTAAGCGTTTATCCTAGATTTCGCTTAGTTTACCTGTTCACCTCTTGAGAAAGAACCTCGCTGCAGAGACGGCAGCATACCTTACCACGAAGCACCCCGACTACGCTGTTCTCGCCGCGCGTATCGCGATATCAAACCTTCACAAAGAGACCAAGAAGAATTTCTCTACTGTCGTCAAAGACCTCCACGAATATAGTATGTCCAACTCTTTTGGTGCTTGAGTTTTATTTAAAATTTTGTCAAGTCAATCCCAAGAATGGAAAGTCTGCTAGTTTGATCGCTGATGATGTGTACGAGGTCGTACAAAAGAATGCTGCTCGCCTCGATTCTGCGATCATTTACGATCGTGACTTCAGCTACAACTTGTGAGTAACAATCCTCAAGATCACAAGATGTCGTTGTATTGATTCTCTTAGCTTCGGGTTCAAGACCCTTGAGCGGTCGTACCTTCTCAGGATCAATGGGCGTGTTGCCGAACGTCCTCAACACATGATCATGCGTGTCGCAGTGGGCATCCACAAGCAGGATATCGACAGCGTCATTGAGACGTACAACCTTATGTCTGAACGTTACTTCACGCACGCGTCGCCAACTCTATTTAATGCTGGCACTCCTCATCCGCAACTAAGCTCATGCTTCTTGGTTTGTATGAAAGATGACTCCATAGAGGGTATCTATGACACACTCAAGAGTTGTGCCATGATCAGCAAGACCGCAGGTGGAATTGGCTTGAACATCCATTGCATTCGTGCTACAGGGTGCGTTGATTTAACACCTGGCAGTTCTCGATTTGTAACATTCAGTTTTAAAGATCGTATATCGCTGGAACAAATGGCTACTCAAACGGTATTGTTCCTATGCTCCGTGCATATGACGCCACCGCACGTTATGTCGATCAAGGTGGCAACAAGCGTCCGGGAGCCTTCGCTATTTACCTTGAGCCATGGCACCCTGATGTATTTGATTTCCTGGACTTAAGGAAGAACCACGGTAAAGAGGAGTCACGCGCCCGTGACTTGTTCTACGCATTGTGGATCTGCGACCTGTTGTATGTGTTCCAGATTATTATTGTCATCACCCTAACTTTGACTTCACCTTTGCCAGTATGAAACGTGTCGAGGCCAATGAAAACTGGTCGCTTTTCTGTCCCAATGAAGCGCCTGATCTTCACGAAGTTCACGGCGAGGAATTCGAAGCCCTCTATGAGAAATACGAGAAAGAGGGGCGCGCGCGCAAGGTCATTCCAGCTCAAAAGCTGTGGTACGCTATCCTCGAAGCTCAGATTGAGACTGGTGGCCCCTTCATGTGCTACAAGGATTCTGCTAATCGTGCGTTGAGCTCATCTGTGGCCTTTCACTTGCTAACAATCATACATAGGCAAATCGAACCAAAAGAACTTGGGAACCATCAAGTCGTCGAACTTGTGCACTGAAATAATCCAGTACTCGTCTCCAGATGAAACCGCGGTGTGCAACCTTGCCTCCCTCGCCCTCCCCACTTACATCTCCAACGGCAAGTATGATTTCCAAAAGCTTCACGATGTTACAAAGGTCGTCACCCGCAACCTAAACCGCATCATCGATGTCAACTATTACCCCATCCCAGAGGCTCACAAATCCAACACGCGACACCGCCCCATTGGTCTTGGTGTACAGGGTCTTGCTGATGCTTTTATGATTCTCCGCCTGCCATTCGACTCAGCGGAGGCGAGGCAGCTCAATCTCCAGATTTTTGAGACCATCTACCATGCCGGACTCGAGGCCAGCATTGAGGAAGCTGAACAGTCGGGACCATACGAGACTTTCAGGGGCAGTCCTGCTGATCTCGGTCAACTGCAGTATGATCTCTGGGGTGTCACTCCCACTGATCTTTGGGACTGGACAAGTCTCAAAGAAAAAATAGCACAAACGGGATTGCGAAATTCGCTGTTGGTTGCGCCCATGCCAACTGCATCGACTAGCCAGATTCTCGGTTTCAATGAGTGCTTCGAGCCATACACTAGGTTCGTTCATCTTCCTTCGCACCTTCTGCCAGCTGACGCGTCCGATTCAGTAACATTTACACTCGTCGTGTCCTTGCTGGTGAATTCCAGGTCGTGTGTCCTTGGCTTCTCAGAGACCTCGTCGACCGTGGGCTCTGGAATGATGACATGAAGAACATGATCATTGCTCATAATGGCTCCGTCGCCAACATTCCCAGCATACCAAATGATATCAAAGCCATTTACAAGACTGTATGGGAGATCTCGCAGAAGAAGGTCATCGACCTTGCTGCCGACCGTGGAGCCTTCATTTGTCAGAGTCAGAGTCTGAACATCCATCTGCAGTCTCCTACCGTTGGGCAGTTGACGAGCATGCACTTCTACGGATGGAAGAAGGGCCTTAAGACTGGCATGTACTATTTGCGCACCCGACCAGCAACGCAAGCCGTTCAATTCACTATTGACCAGAGCGTACTTAAAGCAGCCAAGGTGCAACAGAGCGAATCCGAGAAGGTTGCCGTTGCCATTCCTACCCCTTCCGCCTCTCCATCCCCTGTTCGTCGAGTTCCCCCGCCATCCACACCGAGTGACACCTCTGTCGCGTCGAGTTCGTCAGGCCCTCCTGTTGCTCAGGCAAGTCAGGAAGCTACCGATGTCGACCCTGAGTACGCGGCTGCCCTTCAGCGTCAAAGGGACCGCGAGCTCGAAGAGGCAAAGATGATGTGCTCGCTGGAGAACAAGGACGCCTGCCTCATGTGCTCAGGTTAATGGAGGGTAGTTGGTGGTCTATTCATTTGCATCGTCGAAAGTTATTCATTTATGCACTCCTTGTTTGTTACCCGCATTTGTTCTACATTTCTGTATACCAGCTGTTGTAATCATAATTGAAATAGATAAATCTTGATCTACAAGCCTTTTGGGAACACGATGTGGGTAAGTATGACTGTCAATAAAGGAAGGGGAAATAGTCCACTATTGATCGAAACAACAGAAGTAATAAACATCCAAGGTATAATACATACATATAACTCCGACACCTCATCGTCCGACAACCTAAAATACACCTACTGAATCTAAGGTCGCAATTAAACTCGATTAATAGTCAGGATCGCAATGCGTCCATCTTGTGCAATGGCATGGTTAATTCCTGAATGACAGGTCAAAAATGATCACGCAGAGGACAGCATGCCGCTGACCTTTGTATCCTGGTTCAAGAAGACCTTTCCGCCATTCTACATCAGCCTGCCACCACATGCCGTTCCAGTGGCTAACAGATGTGGCGGCATCGACAAGCAAATCACGACCGATGTTGTATCCATCCGGGATAATCATATGGTGTTTAGAAGAGTCCTACTAGCGGTGAAATTATGTTCACGGGGTCTGCTCATGTTCCACTGACCTCTTCTTTGGAAACACTGGGAAACGAATGTCAGTGGATGTGGCTAGGAGTAAAGCAAGCCTCATGCTTACGCCAAAAACCACGCTCCCGTGTCGATTTCCGTGCCGTTCTGCTTCCAGGCGCGGAAGTGGTTCCCACCTGAACACCAAAGTCACGAAAGATATTATGAAACGTACAGGGAGGACGAACCTGCGAAGCTTTCCCAGCATGTTCCCCACTTGGGAAAGTAGTACTGCCTTGCTAGTATGTGCTCCGACTTTTTGCTGTCGCCGTCACCGAGATCTGCCTTGTGGACATGGCCATAATGGAGCCCTAAACACTCCTCGGAAAAACCAATGGACCTTGCGCAGCAGGTCAATGAGAATCAAGTACATAGTCGATGTGGCTCACTTATAATACAGACGGAAGCCAGCATCCGTCAAAATAAAGGGATCCGACTGGTTAGATATGATGACATTCAATGGTTCCCCATATCTGGGAGTCGTGAACTACAAGCAAATGTAACGAGGATGATATGTTTAGTGCACGATAGACTTACGTCTAGAAACCGTCCGCCGTTAGGGCGTGGATCGGCCCACCCATCCTCTGGTTTAGGAAGATCTAATGATGTGGAGCCGAAGATGGCTTGCAGGGTATCCACGAAACGGGTAGGTAGTGCCAGGGCAGAGACAGCCATAGCCAGGAGGGCGACGACGGGCTTGACCATGACGAAGAAATCGGGATTGAACAAAGTTCAAAGAGTCCCGGGCACGTTGCCCTGTGCGACCGTGGCAAGCACAGCAAATGCGTGGTGTCCGAGTTGGTGATTCTGGACAGCCTGAGACTCTCAGACATGGAGCTGCCTTGATACGGCCAATGTTGTAGCCACGTGGGATTATACGCGGCCGGGAAACTGGTAACTCTGAGCCTCCACCATGTCTACAATCGACATGTCTAGCATTGAAAGGACTGAACCAGACGGTCATGACACTGGTTTTGTCCTGAATGATCCGGAAGACGGTAGCGAACACGACGATGTCGACGCAGATACTGCTTCCCAGCGCTCTATTCCTCTTTCATCTCCTCCAGGTTCACCCAGACGCGACCCCAACACTACTCTACACGCTCGGGACTTCTTTGCTAGACGCATATCACAGGAGGGCTCAATAGACATTGACTTCAACTCAGAAACGGACGATGTCAGTGACTCCTTCAGCGAGAGGAACGCTCGGCGCGCTAGTTCCATTACATCTGCAGCTCCTTCTGCAGCCCTGTCTGAGGAACCAAAGTACCACACGGCAAATGTTATTACCTATCCGCCGACACCTTCGTCAGGTACAACGGACGTAGATTCATTCACTTCTGCAGCTTCTTCGTATTCGAGGAAAGCACGGCCGGAGTCCATGTTGCTACAACCTCCCGAAGGCCCGTTAGTCTTAGGCATTGCACTTGTGGACTTCAATCATCTGGTATGATGACCGAGTGTATATCCATCACTTATGGAAACTCATATATGTAACATAGGTCGGTCCGAAGATCGAATTTTGCAATGGCGATATTTTCCACGATGAAGAGGTCGCCAAGATACTTCCCTTCCTGGCTCTTCCAGACGGTGCACATCTGGTAATCACAACAAAGCTTATTCAAAAATTGCCCTTATAACCCCCCAATATAGTCTCTAGAAGATTATTCCTACTTTCATCTTGTTCCCGATGGTCCAATACCGACCACGATTTTTGGCATCTCGTGCGCATCATCCTAGATCACTATGCATGCTGGAGCTCTAACTTTTGGTCCACAGATGCAATCGCCAAATAGCGGCCTCTGCATTACTTGTCAAAGACGTAGACGTGACCCGATCAATTGTTCAAAAGGCTGTCGTGGTCCTGGTGTCAAAACCAGTCTTTGGTCCCATTCGGTTGGTCTGCATCGCTACACGCGTATTCTCTGACTACATGATTTGTTAGGGATCGCTTAGGTGTCGTTACGCGTGCACTATTTGAACAAAGGTGAGCTTGGACGTCACTCCGATCAGCTAGACCTCAACGTTCCTCTCAAGGGACTTCTCGGATACCAGTATTCTCGTAGATTTTGGTGCTTCACTAGAAATCTCCCTCCGTACACAGCTGACGGAAAGCGGATTATACATTGGTGGGTCGGGAGTGCTCATCGCGGAGACTTGTGATACCTGATCGCCGATTCACGCAGGTACAAGCCTGTAGGTTGCACAGTACCGCCCATACTGAGAAACTGACCAGGGTAGTCGCGAGTTTGTTCACACCTTCCGCCATCGCACACTTGTTCTATTAAAGGCCCTTATGTGCCAGAAAAAGGTTTGTCATAATTATATCTACAATGCAGACCATGTTGATTATATCCTAGATTATGTTCTTCGGTCACCCAGTGGAACGATTGTGTACTTACCAGTACTCGCTCATATCATTAATACCTGGTAATCAATCACGTGTTATTTCTTATTCTTACCCTCAAATCCGTATACAGGTTTATTGCAAACATTGGAGGACTGCGGATCTCCGCCTCTCGCCGCGCGTGCACCAACACTTTCATGCCCACAGTCGTTACGGACGTCGGATCGCAAAAGTATGATGGCATACATGGGTCTACCACTAGATATTTTTGGCAAGGTATGCCCTTGTGTTGTATAGCAGTATACAAGGCTGACCATGATCTAGGATGCGTTCTTTCAACCGTACTTACCCCTTCAACAGCTGGACCTTCTAAAGGATTCACAAGGATGGCTATGTGGGTGCACAAACACCATTGTGGCCCAACAAAAGGAGGTTGAGTTGCTCGTCAATGTTGGTCTCAAGATGTCATCGAAATAGCTCCGCGCTCATGCTTGATATCTAGACTGAGACAGCGATGCTAGAGTTTCGGAATCCCAGGCTAGAGCGGCTGATGGGCTTGACGGCCGCCGACCGGAAATGGATGGATGAGATCGTCCGAGATGTCAACGATTCTTGGGACGATGCAGATCCCATTAAGCCTGCAATGCAGTGCGTCATTTACTAGACTTGCCTGGTTATATACCTAATATGATCAACAGCTTCAAAGGCAGTGATGATTACCTTCGAGCCAAGGTTGCCTTATCCCATGCGTCAGATTCACATAGCTTATATATACCTTGCAGTTCGAAGAGTACATTTCTGCTGCACTAGCATCCGTTCGATATCGGGAGTTCCTTGCAAAAGGAAAGGGGAACAACGTGATCATTACTGGGACAGGTATGTGTTGATCATATGCCATAGCCCCTAACACCCATGACATGTGTACAGGAGGAGACAATAACTCAATCGATGACTTCAATCCCCTTTGGATCGCCGAGTTCACTAAGACGACTGCATACGATGTGTGGCAGAGGTCTACAGACCCAATGCTTTTTGACATCGTTGAGCCACGGTTTGAAATCTCATTCCAATAACGCTATCAGACTCTTAGTTTTACCCTAATAGGCACCCATGCAACGAGAAGCCATCTGTCGTCTCCGACTTTGGACTTCGTTTGTCCGAAGGTCTTCAAGAACTGAAACTGGAACAACAACTAGCACCCACCCGAGAAGCTATCTCACGCACTATTAACACTGGCTCGACAAACTTCTTCAAAGCGGTTGAAGGCGTCCGTGGGCGGTGGCAGCAGCGGAGTGCCAGCTCTGCTTCGTTCAACTCTGACCTAACGAGCAGCGCGGGTGAGACCCCAGTGGAGATCTCAAAATCAGAAGCGGAACTGTCTTCATCTGCCACTCTCGAGAGAAGCAAGTCTAATGTTAGCGGACAGACGTCATGGGACTCCGTACCAAGTACACCTACACGGCCTGTAAGCGTCGCGCAAGCAGCGTCGGAGGCGAAGGCAGCATTGGGAAACTTGGGTGTAGGCATCCAGTCTTTCTGGTCCAGTCGTGCATCCCGATTTTCCATGTCCCGCTCGAGCGTTACGAGTGTAGGATCCATCGATTCATTATCCACCGCCGGTACCAGTTCATCAGCATCACCGTTCTCGCCGCCGCACTCGCGTCCCGGTACGGTGGAGGAAGAACCGGAACATGACTTGGATCACAAGGGATACGACACGGGAGAGCCGAGTGGGATGGCTCTTTGAGCTGGTTTCGAAGCTCCCGACGCTTAGTCCCGCGTACTTTGATTTTATCACATCCAGAAACTTGTACGCAATGTTTGTAATGAATGGCATGGAAGATGGGATGGTTGTTGGTCTAGTGAGGGCTTACCCCACTGGCAATTAGCCGTGTCGCAAGCCTAACTTGTATGAGCACCATTGTATTTTGTTCGCTCTGAACCTCACCAGCCGGGTCAAATCCAGCTCAAGTATGTATGTCGGGGTAGAAAGAACATTACCGATCCCACTGGCAGGATTTGGACGACTCATCTAAAAGTTCAAACTTCTCATTGAGTGCTCATTGAGCTGAGTTTGATTTCAGCCGAGCGCTTAACACTACTTCGCCATTGAGTTGAACGCTAGCCGTTCATTGAAATCTCAAGCGAGAACTTGGGTGTCCTGCAGATGGAGGTCCGCTAGTGTGGCTATCCAAATGTACTAGTCTGTCGAGCATGCTTCGAAGGGGACGAGAGTTCGGCAGATGCTCCTTGAATGAACGGTAAATAAGATCCGACTTAAGGATCCGAAGTACAAAAGCCGTCCCGAGCACCGGGGTCCTAGCGATCTTCATGCGAGATATTGTACTAATAGACTTGCCGGCGAAGGTGACGTTAACTATCAATTCGCCATATCACTAATGTTTATCCTTCGGTCATGTAACTGATATACACAGCGCATAGTAGTCTCCTCCTAGGCAGAGCACATAGAGAAGTTTCGCACAGGTCGTCACTCACGACACCATGATGACACAACGACCTCCCACCGCATGTACAGTGCCATAACGCACCACACAACCACGAAAGAGGCGCTTTCAACGTGAAGGTTGCATCACGCGTCGTCATGACCGTAGAACATACCTGAACAGTATATCATCGAACCCAGACGACGGTGAGCACATTACACGCGTAGGGTTGCATAGCACATTGTGGGGTGGAATGTTCACCGTGATATGTTATGCAGTAGCTAGACAATGGTCTTTCAAAACAATGCCCTGCAAACTATGGTCACGGATGCCCCATGGTCAGCTTATCAGAAAGGGTGCTTACGACAGCAATAATGATCGATTGTGGACGACACCATACGACTCGTTCCCGAATCCAGTGTCTTCCTCTTCGAAAAAGAGAAGAAGTGGAAGATGAAGCTACTTATTTGCGAAAAAGATGCGCCGCTAATCTATAGACTCGGTGGAGCTGGACTAGGCTGGAGTCTGTGTCAGACGGTACATTCACGACTGCAAAGGCTCTTGTTCTTGAATGCCTCGATTTTTGCGACACATATTGACTATTCGGCGGTTTTTCCGTAAATCCTGGCGTTATGTGGATGCTTACAGGTAAGGACAGTGTTTTCATATCCATTAGCAACAACACATTCATTTATTTGAAATTAGAAAACGACTCA